>BMAO01032312.1:0-34841 GCA_019973975.1 Trichonephila clavata | reverse complement strand
GAGTCGACTTTATATCTTTGATTCAAATGTACCAAAATGCGCGCGATGAATAACATTTATTTTCAACATTAAAGGTAGTATTTTTACCACTTAAAATAATTTTTTTTATTTATTGTCTGCTTATGTTTGTTCGCGATGCCAGCTCGCTTTGAAGCACACCATTTGGCATAAATGTGTTTTTAAATACCGGAGATGAATAGCATTAATTGCAAGCATTTCAAATAATGTTTTCAAAAAAGCAGCATTTTTTATAAATCATTTGCTCAAGTTTGTTCACAGTATAATTCGTTTTAAAATATATCGTTTACTTTTTATATGTGTGCCTAAATGTGCGAGTAGAATAACATTTGTTTACAAGTATTAAAAGTAGTATTTGTTCAAATAAGCAATAAATAATGTTATATTTTGCTTCTTCTAAAATTACCAGATTCAACTGATCAACAATTTTTGCACAACTTGAATAATTTTTTTTCCATTTTCAAATTAACGTTCTTAAAAAAAAAATGAATGTACAACAGCTTACAGTTGATGAAAGGAATATGTATTTTAAAAACGTAAAAATTCTTGGTGATGGAACCTGCTTATTTTCAGCAATGTCATATTTAATACACGATAACGTATCAATGGCCATTCAAATTAGAAAAGCTATTGTGCGCCACGTATGCAATGAATGGAAAAGGTTTAAATGGTTTACTCAGGGGCCATCTGGAGTTCCTAACGGTACTAAACGTTTGTATTATACCGAAATGTCAAAACCTTATACATATGGATCTATTTGTGAAGTTATGGCAGCTGGAGAAATATTTCCTTATAAATTTCAAGTGTATCAAGATGGCTCCTTGATCGCTGTCTTTGGAGACGCTTTACAAGGAATACGAAGACTTTGATTTACGGGGAATTTTGATGCATTAGTTCCTTTAGATGAAACAATGATTAATAGCATTCAATTGAGCGAGTTTAATGAGCCTCCATTATTAACCTCCACAGAACAAATAGAATATGAAAAATATTTTTCCTGTCATCATGGATACAACTGCAAGTCTGATGTATGTAAATCAATGAGTCTACTCCTTCTATACAATCAAAAAGAGGAACAAAACGTAGGAAAAGATTTACAAGCTCAATCCGATATAAGCAAGTGAGAAAGGCTGTTCGAAAATTTTCTCAAAGTCACCCAGAAGTTCATAGAGATGCTGTTCTGAAATATACTCAAAGCCACCCAGAAGTTCATAGAGATGCTGTTCAGAAATATACTCAAAGTCACTTGGAAGTAAATAGAGAGGCTGTAGGAAAATATACTCAGAGGCATCCCGAAGTCAATAGAAAAACAGTTAAAAAAATATGTGTCTAAAAATCCCCACGTTGCTCGAACCAAAAGTAATAAATACAAAGAAAAAATATCTGAAATTAGATTATTGCCTTGGACCTATAAGCATTTATCTGCTTTTAAATATAAACCTAATGTTGATTATTCAATGAATGAAATCGTAAATCCTGGGCCTCGGTTACCTTGCTCTTGGTGCCGTGCTCTGAAATGGAAGGATGAGACTCAAGGAATGTGCTGCAGTGGAGGTAAAGTTCAGCTCCCTAATCTGGAACCATATCCTGAACCTTTACACAGCCTCCTTACCCATCAAGATTCATTATCAGAGCATTTTCTTTCAACTATTCGTAAGTATAATGGATGCTTTCAAATGACATCTTTCGGAGCTAAAGAAATAAAGGAGGGCAACTTTATGCCAACATTTAAAGTGCAAGGACAGGTTTATCATAGAATAGGGAGCTTAATGGCCGGAGATCATCAAAAATCTTCATTTCTCCAAATATATTTTATGGGAGATGATCACCGTGAAAAAGACATCCGTTGTAGAATTTATCCTGGAATCAAACCAGAATTGATAAGTCAACTTCAAAAGTCACTGTATGAGCATAACAAGTACATAATGGATTTTAAGGCTGCTATTGATTCAGTACTTAAAGACCAGAAAGAGTTTAAAGTAACTATTAACGCTGAAAGAAAGCCTTTTGGGGAACATAAAGGGCGTTTTAATGCTCCTCAGACAAAAGAAGTGGGCGTTGCCATCGTTGGACAAGAGTTTGAAAAACGAGATATCGTTCTCAATTGTAGAGACGGTACATTAATGCGAATCAATGAGACACATCGGGCCTATAATGCATTGCAGTACCCTCTGATGTTCTTCCGTGGAGAAGATGGCTATCAAATCAATATACCTAAACGTCATGAAACGACTAAAATCCCTCTCAGTAAGACAGTGTCTGCTTCTGAATTTTACAGCTACAGAATTATGGAGCGTGATGGTGAAGTATGTCATCTGTTGTTGTTTCGCAATCTGTTAAATCAATTTTCAGTTGACATGTTTGCAAAAATTGAGAGTGAAAGACTCAACTGGATTCGTCACAACCAAAAAAAACTGAGAAGTGAAGAATGCATTCACCTTAAGGATGCGATAACAGCAACTGACGGACAATTTTCTGAATTAGGTAAAATGGTTGTATTGCCTTCTTCTTTCACTGTTGGATCCCGCTATATGCAAGAACGAACTCAAGATGCTATGACCTATGTGCGACATTTTGGACGGCCAGATTTTTTTATTACATTTACGTGCAACCCTAAATGGCCAGAAATAGTTAATCTTTTGAATCAAGGTCAGAAATCACATGATAGACATGACATAATAGCAAGGGTTTTCCGTGTGAAAGTAAAACATATGATGAAGCTTCTAACGAAAGGTTGCATTTTTGGAAATGTAAGGTGCCACATGTACACTGTAAAATGGCAGAAACGTGGCCTCCCTCACGTTCATACTCTTTTGTGATTAGAAATTAAGATAAGACCAGAGTCTATTGATTAAGTTATTTGTGTTGAATTACCCGACTCTAACATTGACCCTGCTCTCTATGAAATCATAAGAACAACTATGATTCATGGCCCATGTGGACACATCAACAAAAGTCACCCTGTATGTTGAATGGTAAATGCACAAAAAATATCCAAGGTGCTTCCGGAAGGAAACTCAAACAGGAGAAGATGGGTATCCCCAGAATCGTAGAAGATCTCCGGAAAATGGCGGAATAGTAATACAAATAAAAGAAAATAATGTTGTCAATCGGTGGGTTGTACCATACAACCCCGTTCTGTCTCGCACTTTTAATACTCATATCAATGTTGAATTTTGCAATTCTATAAAATCAATAAAGTATATTTGCAAATATGTAAATAAGGGAACCGGCAAGCGACATTCAGTGTTGAAGATCTCGATGAGGTTACAAGATACGAGTCGGGTCGATACATTAGTAGCTCTGAAGCAGTCTGGCGGATTCTATGCTTTCCTATTCATGAGAGGTTTCCTCCTGTTATGCACCTTTCTGTACATCTAGAAAAAGGACAAAGAGTTTATTTTACCAAAGACAATGCCATCCACAAAATCATCCAATCCTCAAAAAACTACACTGATGGCCTTTTTTGAACTCTGCCAAGTTGATAATTTTGCTAAACCTCTTTTGTATTGCGAAGTTCCAGCATACTATGTATGGAAAAATAACAAATTTTCTAGAAGGAAAAAAAGGAAAGGCTGTTTCAGGTTATTTGGAAATCAAGAAAGATCAGGTTTGGGGAAGAGTGTATACTGTACATCCTGGCAATGCTGAGTGCTATTACTTACGCCTACTCTTACATAAGATCCGTGGGCCAACATCATTTACTGCATTAAAAATTGTAGCAGGTGTAGTTCAACCCTCCTTCCAAGCAGCTTGCAGAGCTCTTGGCTTGCTGGAAGATGATACTCATTGGAATAGCACATTAGAAGAAGCTTCGATATCTGAATCTCCTCATAAAATCTGTGAGCTGTTTGCCATAATATTAGTTTTCTGTCAAGTTGGAGATCCAATAAAATTGTGGGAGAAACACCGAGATAGTTTAGCAGAAGATGTCAAAAAACAATTCGAAGCTGAGCAAGTAAATATCGATTTATATCTTGATATTGTTTATAATCAATGTCTCATTCTTCTTGAAGATATTGTCATATCTATGTCGGATAAAGCACTCTTGCAGTTCGGATTTTTATCACCATCACGAGAGGCAGGATTTGCAATCAGTAACCATCACTATGGGAAGGAACTAGCTTACGACACTGTTCATCTGAGCAAAATCATGGCAGAAAATGTTCCAAAATTAAATCAGGAACAGAAAGAAATATATGACAAAATATTAAATAGTATTACTTCCAACTCAGGTCAGTTATATCTCCTTGATTCACCTGGTGGAACCGGAAAAACATTTTTAATTAATTTGTTACTTGCCAAAATCAGGTGTGAAAAAAGTATAGCAATAGCCGTTGCTTCTTCAGAAATAGCTGCTACTTTAATTGATGGAGGCAAAACAGCTCACTCTGCATTCAAATTACCACTCAACTTACATCATTCTGAAGCTGTTAATTGTAATATTTCTAAGCAAAGTGATATGGCACATGTTCTCAGAGAAGCAAAACTTATTATATGGGATGAGTGTACTATGGCTAATAAAAAAGGTATTGAAGCTCTAAACAGGATGCTCCAGGACATAAGAAGCTGCAACCAAATCATGGGAGGACTAACTGTTTTATTGTCCGGTAACTTTAGACAGACCTTACCTGTTGTATTACGAGGGACACGAGCAGATATCGTCAAGGCCTGTCTTAAGACATCCTTTTTATGGCCTTATATCAACGTGCTATGTTTAAGAATTAATATGCGTGTTCATTTGCAACATGATTTGAGAGCAGAAATGTTTTCTAAACTACTCATTCATATAGGAGACGGAAAGATTAAGGAAGTAGAAGGAAGAATAAATATTCTGGAAAGCCTTAGTAATATTGTTGGAGATTTGATAACATTGACTAAGAGAATATACCCAAATATCCATCAGGTTGGAGTAGATAGCTCACCATGGTTGAAGGAAAGAGCTATTCTCACTCCAACAAATGACTCAGCTAATAACATCAACAACTTTCTGTTAAACAAACTGACCACTAAGCATTAAAAACGTCATCGAGGCTACGATCCTAACAGGAAAATACGAAGGAGAGATCGTATTTATCCCAAGAATTCCTCTGATACCATCGGACTACCATTTCGAATTCAAACGTACCCAATATCCAGTTACAGTTTGCTATGCCATGACTATCAATAAAGAGCAGGGACAAACTTTGAAAATGGCCGGCATAGATCTAAGAAATGACTGTTTTTCGCATGGTCAGTTTTACGTGGCATGTTCAAGAGTCAGTTCCCCTGACAATTTGATCATCCTTCAAGCAGAAAAAAAAAACGAAAAACATTGTTTACAATGAAGTATTATGTAAATAACTGTGTTTAAGTCTGATTGTGAGTGTGTTTTTAACTTTGTGTATTCAATAAACAAATTGATTTAATCCTAAAATATATTCCAAACTAATTAATTTGTTCTATTTAGTTTTTTTTTATTTTGAAGATTAAATTAGTTCTTAAATAAGGTAATGTATTAATTATCAACTAAACATTTATCGAATATTTTGTGTGTTACGGTATTATAAAGTTTCTATTAATGCATAAACTTTGTGATTTTTAATGGCTTTTACTCATTTAGAAGTAAATATTCATAAAGTCTTTGTGTGAAAAATTTAATAATTCTATTTTTCAAATTTTAAGTATTTTTTTTTTTTTTGAAAATATCCCTTTTTTTAAATTTTTTATCCCTTTTTATTTTTGCTGAAATCGTCTCCCACAGCAGCGTAAATGATAATGTTTATTAATCTGATTTAGATATTTTTATAAATTGACTGATAAATGACCTAGGGAAATACCGTATAGTTCAGTTTTAATTATTTAAATGATTTCGCTATTCTATTTACTTAAAATTAACTTATTAGAAGTTTTTTTTATCCTTCGTTATCTATAGTTTTATTTTTCAATTTACCCGTGCGAAGAACGGGTATACCAGCTAGTATATTATAAATGAAATAAAGCTATATCCATATCAGAAGGTGAAAACATTAATCATCTTTATTTGCAGCTCACTCCATTCTTATATTACATTTCTAATCGCTGGTTAACATTTTTGAAACAATTCATTAAATCCATCGTCGGATTTCTTTCATTGCCAGATACAACAGGATAAAAAGCTACTAATCTGAACTTATTTCTATATTTTTAAGTTATTTCTCTGACAAATAGAATAAAATACACTACTCCTAATGCAGTTCTCGTTGAAAGAGGACTTAACATACCCAAGCTCATATACTTTCCTTCAATCAACAGCTGTTGCTACAAATTCAATTATCAAAAACATTATATGCACTACTAATACATTTATAAGTATCTATGCGAATGTAAATGCTTGTTTTTTTTTTTTTTTTTGTTATAACAGAATGTGTTTTGTATTCCTTTCCTTCCGTGAAAAATAACTATTTTATATTTTTAAGTATTATTTTCGATTTCTCAATATGCTCGATCCCCCCTTGGGGGGCACGCCCCACAGTTTGAGAAACACTGGTTTATGGTATAACCACATGAAGGGTGACAAATGTGCACAAAACAGAATATTTCGTTTGAATGTGGGCCTTATGTATTTACCTCTTATTAAGAGCCGTTCTAATTAAGCGACACCGAAAAAAGTTTTTAAGATAAGATATAAGGTGAGAAATAAAAATACAGTATTTATTCGAATCTAAGCCAATACATATAATTCTCTATATATAGTTCTCAACACGATTTCCTGAAAAATAATGTAAAATGGTTTATCGAGATACAAGATATTTAAGAAATATTTTTTAAAAAATGAAAATGCGAACTAATAAATGAATAATTCATTGATTTTACCAATATTAAAAACTTTTAAATACATACTGTAAGTGCTCTAACCCCATCAGTGTTATGTTCTATTTCCACATCGAACGAATTTTTTTGCCTTCGATTCTAACTGTATCTAATTTTGAATAGCTTTAACATTGTAAAAAAAAAGGGCAGCTTAGATTCGAGTAAATTCAGCATTCTTTTTTGTAAAATTTTAGCATTTCAAAGACAAGCGCTTGTGTGTTTCTCTTTAAATAAATCAAATATAGTGCTGGCTTAATAAGTCAATGTAACTTAATAGATTAAAGGAGCAAAGGGAGAAGAACTGCAACATTTGTCTAGTCAATGCTTTGATTTAGTTAAAACAAAATAAAAAAAATAATAAAGTGGTTGCACAACATGGGGGCGCGTTTTCTTTGAATTTACATAAAAAATAAAATTGCTGACTTAAGCTAACAAAATGCAGATTTCCAAACAAATCCGTGGTGGTGGTGATGGGGGCTCTACTTTCAATAAATTTCTGTGGGTAAAAGATTTTATTGCTCATTTCAAACATTTATGCAGTAATTAAAACTTTTTCAATTAAGAATTTTCATAAACTTGAAAAAAAATACCTGTGACTAAGGTACTTATTTACGTATCATTTATTTAAAGATTATTGTAACCTAAATTTCTAATTAAACTAATCTTTTTAGCATTAAAAGACAAAATACACATGTCCGGTCTGGTGGATTTAAATTTCTGGACATATTGTGTCAAATGCAAAGTTCTTTATTGGGAAGTACTACTGTATTTTTACCATACTAAGGTACATCTTAATGAATATTTTGTTGTATTTGTCTCATGAAAAGAGCGAACAATAAATATAATACATTTAGCTTAATAAAGTTTCATTTAATATAAATATGTATAAAAATTAAGTGTATCATAAATAAATTCACATCATATAAAAACGATTGAACTGAGTTAAAACAAAATTTTATCAATGAAATTATTTGAAAATACATACCCATAGTTATAGTTAAGAATATATGGCTGGTAAAATTTTATTTTTGGAATAAATCAAAACAAATTGCTGACGCGAAATTTTATCGTAAGAAAGCTTCCGGAACAAGACATTCATTGCACAACTTTCCGAGAATTAAAAAAAAAAAAATGTGGTTCATTTGTCTTGTTTATTGAAAATTTTGATTTTTTTAAATCATCAATCACACGATTTATTTTTCTAAATCATCATGCAGATGTGTTTTTATATATTTTTTTCCCTCCCTTTTTTTATGCACCAAGAAAAATTTAGTAATATTATATTATTCCCTAATTATTTTCTTAAAAGTGATTGTGTTATTGCTGATTCCAGTATTGAAAAGGCATTTCTTGAATATGAACGTAGAATGATCAATGGGGCACTTGATCTCAGAAGAGGTCTAAATGCCCCATAAATTGGGTGTTGACCTTTACAGAGATAGAGCTTGCCATGGCAGATGAGCATTTCTCCAAAATTCTTACCGCATATTTATACTCTGTTTCACCTCAAGTTGGCAGCATTAGGAAGGGTAGGAAATGTAACAATCCGCTTGAAAAATAGTTCCAACTTGTTTTGGAATTTAAATGAAAGCGAATGCATAGTAAATTGTTAAAAAGTATCGTGTATTATCGAAATTGTGATTTTAAGGATATATTTTAAGTTAATCACATCTTAAAAGCATTTATTCCTTAATATCTGTGAACGAATACAGTTAAAAAACAACAATTTGATGAAACTTCACTTGGCTAAAAACCGGTTTTCAAGATTACATCCTTGGCGGAGTTACCTAAGCATTCCCGCCAAATCAACGCCATTCCCATTGCGTCTTTGCTATCGTTCATACGTACTATTTTGATATTTCGTACAACTATCTTTGTTCTTGTTTTTTTTTTTTGACATTTTGAACATGTCTGAGATAGAAATGTCACCAACCTCGCTGTATACACCATCGAAGCGAGGAAAATCTATCCGAAGCGGAGCTCGGAAAAACATATTGACTTCGAGAAGAAAACCCGCAAGAATCCATCAGAAAAATCGTGAAAAAGGTTTCTGAACTGATTGGCGTTTCGAAAAGAACTGTTTTCCGTATGAAGAAAGAAAAGAAGGCTTTAAGTGCTGTAAGTTCTCCTGGTAAGAAACGGCCCGGTATCGTAGGCAAGCGTAATAGGCTGGTGAAATATGACGACTTCACATTGCATGCATTCGGCGAAAAATTCATGGCTTGTTTCGAAAAAATGAGATTCCTACATTAACCAAATTTCTGAAGGAAGTAAATGATGTTGCTGAAATTTGTGCTTCTGTATATTTTAAGTTAACATACATAAACGGCATTTATACATGGATGTGAATAATTATTACAAACGGATTTAAAATAGTAATAACCGAGAAAAGGCGATTAATTCTAAAAAAAACAAGATAGAAATTTGTATTTTATAAACGGATGTAATAAATAAAAATTAAAGAAAAATGAGCCATTTATTTTGAAAGTGCCCTAAGTCACTTAAAAAATCAAGTTAATGAAAGCATGAATTACAATTTACCGGTATTTTTTCATTAAAAAAACATTGCCTTCAATATGTTAAGAACTATTGAGATTTTGTTCGAGAAAAGTTTTGCTAGTTTATTCATCAATATTTCTAAACATATTGAAACGTAAGCCATTAAATATCTCCATTAAAAAAGTGGCATATACTATTTCAAAAAAAAAAAAACAGCTCCTACAATTTTAATGAAAATTTTTTTCCACAAGCATTTTTTCCCCACTCGCCAAATATGGTGATATTTATTCGTTTAGTCACACTCTGCTCCTAGAGTAACCCGGCAGCGGCTGTGATTCGGTCATCGTACCCTTCCTAATGCTGCCAACTTGAGGTGAAACAGAGTATAATGTTTGTGAATTTGGTCAGTAACAGAGGTGAGTTATTTCAGTGTTTTCTTTCTTTTTTTATCAAAAGAGAAATAAAATTAGTAATATTATTTTTTTATAATACATTTTCAAATGAGTTTTAATGTGTTAATATTTAAATGTTAATAAAAATAATTTCGAAGTGGCATTTTTTGTGGAAGCTAAAAGACAGAATTTTACTTGACTGAGAAGCATTCGTATTTTTTATCAATATTTTGAATATTGTAGTCTATTTGAATATTTTTATTAGGGTTAATTTTAGTGATTATAATTTCTAATGTTATATTAATGGAAAGTATTTTTTTCTGCGATAGTTGCTTAAGTACAACATTTTTTGATAAAAATTCATGTAAATCCATTCTATGTTTTGTGCATGTGTACATATGTATATGTGTGAGTTGTCAAAAAAAAAAAATTAACTCAGCTTTTTTTTTTTAATTTTGAAAAATATACTTAACTAAAATGTCCTACCATGTATTTATCAATTCTACATATACACTCAAGAGCCAAAACATTTTGCAATGAACTCGCCTGGATGACGTGGAAGGCACGTGATCAGGTGGAAGTGGTATTTAACTGCTGCTGGAGAGTCTGAAGAATCATTCTTTCACTTACGCCTGTGTGTGATGGGAAAGACTGCGGATCTAAGCGACTTTGATAGAGGGCAGATTGCAATGGCTCGGAACAAGTATTTCCGAAATTGCACAACTCGTGGGTTGTTTGCGATCTACAGTTGTTAGTACTTATGCAAAGTGGATGAATGACGGTGAAACCAGCAGTAGACGACATGGTGTTGGACGTCCACACGCTATCAAAGAAAAAGATCGTCGGAGACTGTCTCGCATGGTGAAGCAAAACCGGAGCCAGACAGTGGCTCAGCTGACATCCCAATACAATGTAGGGCCAAGTAGAATAGCATCGGAGCACACTGTGGAATATGGGGCTACGTAGCAAACGTCCCACTCGTGTGCCTTTGCTGACCAAGCGTCATCGCCAACTGCGCCTGCACTGTGCCCGGGAACATCGCGACTGGTCCATGGATCAGTAGGAGAGAGTTGCCTGGTCAGATAAATCACGGTTTGTCATTCATCACTACGATGGCCACGCCAAGATACGTCGTCTTCCAGGCAAACAGTTGCTCCCTCCAATGTACAGTAGGTCATACACATGCCGGTGGTGGCGGTATTATGCTTTGGGGGACGTTATCTTGAGAGTCTCTGGGACCCGTAGTTGTGATAGAGCAGACCATGAATGCTACAGGGTATCTGAACATCAATGCAGACCAGTTGCACCCTTACATGACCTCTGTTTTTCCAGCTGGAAATGGAATGTTCCAACAGGACAACACTCCGTGTCACAAGGCTAAAATTGTGTTGGAGTAGTTCCAGGAACATGATGCTGAATTTCAGTTAATGTTCTGGCCACCTAACTCACTGGATCTCAATCCGATAAACACATTTGGGATGTCATGGGACGGCAACTCAGAGTTCAAAGACCACCAGTTCGCAATATCTCGGACAATCCGTCTGTGGCCATCTACCAAGAACTTGTGGCATCCATGCCAAGGCGGTTTGAAGGTGTGTTGCGCGCCAAAGGTGAGACAACTCGTTATTGACAGGTGGTCATAATGTTTTGAATGTGTATTAAACATAAATAAATAGTGTTTCAACGAAAGTAAAATAAAGGCTTTTTATTCCTTGCTTTAAGTTTACGATAAGATTTTGGAAAACCTCAAGCATATCGATTTTTAAATCAAATAGGTTAATCTTTGATGAATTCAAATTTTTGTGTGAAAGCAAAACACACTCTCTTCATTATCTTTATACTTTCCCTACTTAATTTAAGCATATTTCTTCAAAAATTTTAGAATGTCCGAGGAATATCTATGGTGCTATTAAAAAGTTTTATTTCCGTTTATAATAAATATTTATTAACAAGTATGTACAGTTATGATGTCTTTTTCTTTGCAAGACATTTTTAGTAATATATTTTTTACTTTGAAGGGAGGAGCAGAAAAACTGCTAGAGCCGGCCCTGATGGCAATTGTTGAATGTAAGACATATCAACGGAGGAGGGGAAGATTGTTTGCGCCTACTTTATTAAATGTGAAGTCAACACCACATATGGCACCTCTGTTTTTATAATTTGTATATATAGAGAGATGTGATTAATAAAATTTGAAACAGTCCATTGCTTCTGTCTGCTTTCATGAGTGGTGTGTGCTCAAGTATACATTATCTGCAGTTCATGACATTTATTTAGAAACAAATACCCATGAAACCATTTCTCTTGCCAGCCACTACTCTGTTAACCAATGTCAATTTAAATACATAAATTTTGAAGTGCTATATATTTAAACCTAACAGTGTATACCAGTGGTCTTCAAACTGTGTTCCATGAAGCATACTCAGGGGTTCCACGATTCACAATACAAAAAGAAAATTATACATGTACGTACAAAATGGAATTGTTTTCTATTAAGTTTGTAAAGTCATTAGCATCTAAAACTGATCCCAGTTATTAAATCTGAAAATTCTACTTACACAACTTTATTTTGCAATACTTTTTAAACTTTTAGTATAATACAGTAAAAGAATATTATAACATCTTTTCCTCTTTATACCTACATATTTATTGTTTACTATACCAGTTTCCCCAAAATAATTATATACTTATTAGTACAATATTTTGTAAAACTAAATTTTCAATTGAAAAGTGCACCTTTTTCATTTGTGGAAAAGAACACCTATAATGCAGGAGAGGGAACAACTTATCGCTAAAATCTAAATTTAAGTGAGAACAGTTCCTAAATTTTAGGTTCACGTAGAGAGGAAATAGACAGAATATCTCACACAACTATGAACATTTTAATGCCATTCAAAACAATGCATTTAAGCGAAAAATATTTATCACCTTAAGTGGCTACAAAACAAATTAAACACAGAATATAAAATGCAATGGCTGAGAATTTCAACAGACCTAGACTAAGATAGTTTGTGTAAAAAAAGGTAAGCATCCCATTAATGCATGAGTTATTAAATATAATGAATGAGTAAGTGACACATGGATTAAAAATAAATATTATTAACAAGCAAATTATATTCAAATTAGATTTAAAAATTTTAAATTAAAAAAACTTTTTTTTGTCTTGCATAAATTGGTTGTCTATAATCAACACTATAATATAAAAAATAATTTTTAACATTATGTGCTTTGCATCATTGATTTCACTGAAATTTACCAACCAATCAATCTTTTAGTTAAAATTGCATCAGTTTTATTAAAGAAAAGTCAATAAAAAATAAAGATCCTGAATAACTTTATTAAATCTTGTTTTTTTTCTGTTTCATCTTACATTGAATTTGAAGCTGAACGTACATTTTTGCTGGTCTGATATACAGAATCAATACAACAGGATACCTTTCAAGGTTAGCTAATGTTCTCTTCGTAAATTAAAAACAGCCACATCATGCTCAGAGGAATAAACAGATTTGCTATACTCGAATAGTTCATTTGTAACAGATGCCAAACTTAAAGGCTGAGCATAATCACTACCAACATTGAGTCCTACATTCAAATTTTGCTGCATATACTCCAGTGTCTCAGTCACAACATTGGTCTGTGTAAAAAAAGGACCAGATGTGTCAGAAATAAGATCGAAGAAAAATTCCTTTGGAATATTTGCTTCTTCCAACTTTGCCACTGCATCACGCAGGGCAGCATTTATAGAGCCAATTATTAAACTATACACAAAATTCATTTTTGACCCACTTCCAGCAACACCATTTATATAAAATGCATTTTTAGACATGGCATAGAAGCATGTTAAGGAATCTTGAAAAAGTTCTCGATCCCCTGCACCAAGAATCATCAAACAGCCCTCTTCTGCGAGAGATCTTGAACCATTGATAGAAGCTTCAAGATATTTCCCCCCTTTTTTAGTGATAGCTTCAGCAAGTTCTTGTGAAGTAGCAGGATCAATAGGTGTCATTTCAACATACCCCTTTCCTCCAAACTGACACTTCTCAAGACCCTCCAAAATACCACCATTTTCAAAAACTACAGATTTGGAAGCTCCTGGTCCGGAAAGGCAACAAAAGACAATGTCACAATTCTGAATAACATCAGCAGGTGTCGAGAACTGCTGAGCTCCTGCCTCAACAAACTTTTTACATTTCTCTGGTGTTTGATTAAATACTGAAACATTATGCCCTGAATGCAACAGATTTTTCACAATTCTTTGACCCATCATTCCCAAACCAATAAATCCAATCTTCTTAGAAGTTGGCTTGATATTTCTTTCTGTCACAGTAGTGCTGGGTCTTGACAAGTCAAGAGAGGGTTCAGGAGGAAGTTCAAAATGTTCTGGAGCAACACTGGATTGGTCATTCAAAGGCTGGGTGACTGCAACTGGATCGTAAGTATCATTAGAAAGAGTGTTGGAAACCAGAGACACTCCATCAAATCTGCGCAAAGGAAATAACTTTTTGACAGATGCTTCTTCTGCCAAATTCATTTGTTGAGGACATTTCTCAGGCTTTTCTAGTTTATTCTTCTGCCTTGGTGTCCTAGCTGCACATTTTCTGGTCAATCCATCAGAATCCTTCTTCCCAAATTTGGGTTCTGGAGCAACTGAACCACTTGCTTCAACAATTTCATTCACTGCTTTTACATATTTAGTAGATTTTACTTCAGTTAAATTCATTAACATTTCTTCAGAATGAGGAACAATGTTTTCGTCTAATATCCAAGCATGATTTTCACTTCCAAAAAAAAAGACATAATGTTGAGCTTTTCTAGCCATACAGGAATTTTTATTTTGCAGTCTTTTGGCAGTAGGATTCATTATTCTTGCAGGCCAAAAGGGGGAACGTTTCACCTTTACCCAGACCAAATCACCTACTTCAAAATCTTTTTTGGCTGCCATCTTCAATTATCTTTTACTTTGCTTCTTATATCTGTAATTGCAATAAAAGAAAGTATAACATATATATTTAAGAAAATGTTCAGAACGAAGCAAAAAGGCATACTTTCAACTTTGGGAACCAAAACTATAATTACTAGTTTTCTCGAAAAATGATTCTATTATAAAAACATTAGAAGTAGTACAGAAATCCAATAAAAATCAAGGTATGAAATAGTTCAGTGAAGCAAGAAATTATGATACATGATATAGCAACATATTTTTCTAATTCATGAAATATTTAAGAAAAAAATCCTTCCCAAGCTTAAAATAAAAAAAAGCACCTAAATTTCTTATTTTTGAGATGAAAGAAGGATTTTAAAAAGTGAATCACACATACTACTACCAAACTATGCTCAACCTCAAGTATCTAGAAGTTATAATTTTAAATTACTTCATAAAGTAAATGCTCATTATATTAGTTTTAGAAATTGTAAATTTAAAAGTGCTAATTTTGTCCTCCAAAATAAAAATGTTTACTGAAAGTTCCCTTTGCAGTAAATATGCCAAAATGAAGAATCAAATTTACCTTTGTAATTACTGCTGTATATCTTCAATTAGATATATAAGTTCTTTTGAAAGAGAACAAGGCTCTCTGAAAAGAAATTTAATTAAATCAAAATTTTTAAACTGAATAAAAAGGACAGTACTTACATATTCAAAAATAATATGAAAAATACAAATGAATGGTAAAAATTAATTACTTTTTGAAATAAAATTTTGACACATTCAAAAATAGGCCATTATTCTAATTTTAATATACTTGTGCAGTAACATAACGGGGCCCACAAATAAAATTTTCGTTTTTTACCCCATTGTATGAATATTGGAAAAAAGTAAATAGAATCAGATTATTAACAAAACAAGTATAACAAAAAAAAAAAAAAAAAAAAGAGAGAATACTTATAGTCCACCATGAGTAAGTTATTCATAATTTCACAATCACAAACTCCAAGTAAATATAACAAAAAATAAATTTTATTTCTATATTGTTGGAAAATAGAAATGGCGGCACCGATATAAAGAGTGACGGATTAAAGAAGAACAAATCACGTGAGTACAAGCTGGTGAGCGAGATGGTTTTAAAAACTGTAAAATTAAAGTTGATTTTATTGAGGAGTGGAGGTTTTTATTGGAGTTGAAGGCATTGTCATTACATATATAATAGTAAGTTTTTAAACAAAAGGAAAAAACTGCAAAACTGTTAACTTTCCAAGATTTCTAGTAATAATATTTAAACTTAATTTGAACTTTAACATTCATGAAGAAATCCTACAATCTACTTAAAATAATTGAAGCGTAATTGGATTTTAAATATATTATAAACATAATGTTTTAACTATAATTTTCAATGAAAAAAATATTTCTATTTACCACTCCAAGTTCTGAATCATGCTTAAATAATCAAGATTAAATAGTCCTTACAGTAACTTGTGACAAATCAACAAGTATATTTGCACAAATAACTTTTGAAAAATAAAAGCTAAATCACATTACATCATCTAACAACCAAGAAAAAACTCCAGAGAGTAAAAGCACCTAATCACTAGAAAAATAGAAAGCCTTTCTTTAAATGTAGTATTACTAGGTGCGACATAAGTTCGATATACGGACTTTTTTTTTACGCCTTTTTCGGGCGATTCTGTCTACGCTGATTCCCCCTATTTTCTGTTAGAGTTCCGCGAGTTTTTGTTTTATGGCGATTTTTCCAATTAGAGCAGTAATGGGATTCTCTCTAAGACATCCTTTTTTTCATCTTGGATTTTCAACTGTTCAGACATTAGAAATTTCCAGACAAGAATGCACTGCTTTATTTCCTATTATTTCTTAACATTTACAAAGAATATTATTTAATATTTTGGAAAGTAGAAAATTAAGAACATTCTAAAAAAAATAAATCAATGTTAAGAATAAATTAATGAAAGATTTAGCTCCTAAAAGCAGAAAATTAAGGACATCCTAAAAAAAAAAAGACGGATATCCGAAGGACAAAAACGGAAATTTCTTTTCAACTGTTGAAAAATAGAAAATTAAGAACATTCTAAAAAGAATAAATCGATGTTCGAAGGAGAAAAATTTTAACTTTTAAAACTTTATGAACAAAATACTGAATGATTTAGTTTCTTAAAAAGACAAACACATTCTAAAATTACTGAAAAGGCTTTTGCCAAACCACGTACCTTTCCTTACATCATGCGGATTCTTTCCTCCCCTTTCGAACGGCATCTTCATAATTTTAACTATTTTTTCCGAAAGCTCCATCCAATAATTACCACCTTTTTTACAAAAAATTGAGAAAAAAATAAGCCTTGCTTTCGTCTAGAAAACAATAACCGGTAATCGCACATACTAGCCGAATAACAGCAAAGCATCAAATAGTAACGGTCCTTACTACTCGTGCATAGTTAGTAGGGTTGCCGAAACCAACGTAATTAACGGAAATTACTAGTTGCAGACACCTAACGGTCACTAAAAATGGTCTTTAATTTTGAAGAATTAAAAAGAAGGGTTGCAAGCTTGGTGAACTTATCGCTCAACTTGGCGACAAAAAAGCACAAAATCCAGGGGTGGGCTATAATAGGACGACACTTCTAATTTATCAATCAAAATCTAAACAATAATGAAATGCAAAAAGAAAACCAGTTTATTGATTATTGCACAACAACTTACTAGGGCTACAGCACGAAAAAAGGAAACAGATCAGTACCTTCAGCAAGGAATTTTCATTGAGGTTGTTTCAACCAAATTTTGCTTTCCAGTTGATACTTTTTTGTGTTAACTATAACTTGACCATTCATTTTAGCTAATTACTTGAACATGAACTAGAACAATCCTATTTATATACAACTTATAATTTGTTGTGATCATATTCCATCTCATACGACAGATAACCAAACTCCAACAAATGTTACAAAATCAGTTTTTGCATCAAAATTGTAACCCTTTTTACTTTTTATATTTGATCTTAAATGGAAAACAATGCATAACTTCATTCAATTAAGATTCTTTTGAAAAAATACTGCTCTGCATCAAAAAAGTTTTTTTATGAACTGATCTGTCCTTTCTTTAAAAATAGAAATAAGATATTAAAAATATATAAATAAAATAGATAATTTTTAATAAATTACAATTGTAATTTCTAAATGGAGGTTTAGCATTGCATTGTAAAACAAACATGTTACTCTTGCTTTTTTTTATACCAATGCATGGAAAACAATATTGATGTTTTGTTAGCATAATTGATGGTATAATCTTTCTTATAACTAATGAAAAGCAAAAAATCTGTGCTTTTGTTATCCTCTCTCCCTCTAATTCTAGCAGTAATTTTAACAAATATCAAAATAAAATCTTGCTTTTGATTGTGAAGGAAAACTTAAAACATAAGTAAATCCAAATAAGTTTACTAAGTAGAAAAAAGACATACATTTTATAAATTTTAATTTTTCAAATATAAATGAAATCATGCAGTGAAATCCCAGTTAAACTGACAAAATAATATTAATAAATTATTCAGTGATTGAAGGCAATAAGATTTATCAGAAATCACTTAAATTAGCAAAAAACTTAACAAGTTAAGAAAACTCTTGTTTTTAAGAGCTATAAGTAATTTGAAAACTCACCAAAACTTACAATAGTCAATAATGGCAGCAATTTCCCAAGGAATTAATAAATGCAGCAAGCTTTTCAACCAAAAATTCATTAATAACTAATGTATAAATCCTGATTCTTAAATATTTATGACACTTCATATCAAAATAATTAAATGTTTCAATAGTGATACAAAAGTGAGCAAAACTTAATTATATGTCAATTTATTCCCATCGATTAAAACAGGAAGAATAAATTGGAAATATTTATTGTTTTGTTTTATTGTTCTTTTACAAAATATACTTTGTTTACATTGGGCTCTGGATTAATAAAGATTTTTTTTTTCTTTTCAAAATCATAAACTTTGATAAATGATTTCTCCAGCAGTGAAGAAATATAAAATTATGTACCAATTTAAATTTTAATTTCATTGTTCTCAAATTAACACGCTTAATTTTTTTATACTTTACAGTTCATAAATCTCAAGAGTTTAAATTTCCAAATATTCAATCTCATTATATACATGCAATTTAAAATATATTCAATTATGTACTTATCAAGAGAAATACCAAATAAGCAGTAATTGTGAACAAACAAAGATTATGTAACATACTAATAGGAATTTTGTTTATTTTTTTTACAGCAAAAAAGGAAAATTTTAGATAAAGGTAAATATATATTGTTAAAAAACGTTTCATGTTTTTAAGATTGAATTTCAGTGTGTAAGGAGTTTAATCACTGCATATTTTTCAAGTGATAAAAAAATTTAATGGGATATGTTTGAATATATCCAATTTGTTTTTAGTATAAATATAAATGAAAGCATTAGGTAATGAAAGACTTTCTATGGCTTCTCTCATAACACTTAAAGTAATTCGCATTTGTGAAATTTTTGGATAAAGCAGTACATATAGGTAACTTTAAGACTACATCTACAAGAGAAATATTCAAGAAAGAATACATGAAACAGACCAATGAATCAATATATAAAACATAATTAAAACAATGTTATCAGATTTTGATTTTTATTAAAAGTAGTGAATTCTTTCTCTAAAGCAAATCAAATAATTAGGGGAAACCTGTGTACCTGGGCCACTTTTTATCAATGCACAAAAACAGAGACACTGGACCCTATAAAATGTGAAACTGATATGCACTCATCATTATACTAAGTACCATCCAATTGGAGTTAATTTGAGTTCTTAAAATAATAAATTCTGTGAAATACTTTTTATTTAAAGTGAAATTAAGGAATCGTCCACTGGTTCGCCAAATTTTGAAAAACTGCCAATTTGGCGCGTTGTGTTTTGCGAGTAGCGACTCTACCACAACAAGCAACGCCGGTGCCCGAAATTCAAGATGGAGGAAGGGAAATCACTAAAAGAATAGCATTTTAAAGCACGAAATTCAAGGTGGTGGAATTAAAATCATTAAAAAATAGCATTTTAAAGTTTTGAAACTGAAAATCGCTGCAAAAATTATGTGTTAGAAAATGGAAATAATTTTACAAACCTTAAAAAAATGAAGTATCTATCTCATCATCTATTACCTCTGCCCCTTTTTTTCGGACATTTATGATGCGACTGCAAATTTTATGAGGCCACCTTTCTTAACCATTTTCGCATCACAAACAAAACTGTACACATTCATATTTCTTAATTCAAACCAAGCTTCATTCCTTACACTTCTAGGTACAATGATTTTTTTTTCTTTCACGCTCGACTGATTCCTGCAATACCATTCAAAATCATCATTTACTTTCTTGCCGTTCTTTCTCTTAAATCCATACTTTTTCCACATTTCGGACATTTATACGATGATCCAATTAATCCTTTTTTCATTCACCATTCTAAAACTGCTTTCTTTCCTTACACAGCGAAAAACCATTCCGAGTACTCATCCTACCTAGTCATACAATCATTCATATTTGCATCGCGACTATCTGTAAAAATTTATGCGGAGAAAGAAACTTTACCTCGAAAAAATGCATCCACAAAGAAAGATTCAGCTGCTTGCAACTTGCCGGTTGCTAATACGAAATGCTGCTTAAATGAAATGTACTGCGCGTGGGCAATAGCTAATAACAGAAATTTTTAAACTATTGCCAAAGCGCGAAAATGATCGGTTCAATAATACGTCCTTTTCTCAGAAACTGTTTATTTAAAAAAAAAGTACTGTGCATACCCAAAATCGCAGAAAGATCTTGAAAACTTAAAATTAAAGGAACTTATTGCGCATGCGCGAAATTGTGAGGGCCCTCCATCTGACTTCTCTCTCACTAAAACAAAAATCAAGAGGTTTACCACATTTGGCGCAATTATCGATTGGCAGAGAAAAGTGGCCGATTCGACAATTCAACCATAAAAGGTTTTTAAAATATTTCAAAATTGGGTCAGCAGCTGCTGTACCTAGGGCCTTTCTTTCCCTGGAAGCTAGGTTTCACTCTGTAATCAATAGAAAATAAAAACTTATGAATGTGCAATATTCTTCAAATTTAACACTTAGTGTTCTTCTTTAACATCTATTATTTCTGCTACATAAAAATGTTTAGTTTTGTGTCTTATATTTTTGTTAAACAAAAATCACCCTTTTCAGCAGTATCCCTTACATCAGTTACAGTAAAATGTGCATCATCAGAGAATGAGAATCTTGGTTGCGTCCTATTATAGCCCACCCCTGGATTTTGTGCTTTTTTTGTCGCCAAGTTACTTTCCTTTTATTTATTTTTCTTTTTGACTATTTTAATCGCATGATGTTTTTCGATTTCTTCCTTTTCTGGAGTATCAGTCAAGATTCTACATCTCCCTGATTTTCGGCCGCCTCTGTTGGATTTACTTCGAGAATTATGCTTATTAGAAATTATTTAGAATTATGCTTCTGTTTTTATAACTATAAAGAATTGTTTTTGTTATTAAATGAATTCTTATGTTTGTATAAACAAAATAATTATGCTTCTGTTTTTATAACTATAAAGAATTGTTTTTTGTTATTAAATGAATTCTTATGTTTGTATAAACAAAATAATAATCCTGAATAATAATAATAATGGTATCAAACATAATTTTTATGAATCAAGCATATTGAAAGTTTCAGAAAAAAATATACACTCATCTCATTTAAATAACATCCAATAATAATAATAATAAAAACCTTGACTAAATCAAAATGGCTCAGATAATTAAGGTCATTTTCCTCCTTTTATTTAAAAACTTTTTTAAATAAAATAATAACAAAGAATATTAATTGCAATAGTGATTAGGGCCATTGACCTAGATATAAAGCAACAATGTGGCCCCACACACACAGGTACAAGACTACATAATTTCACACAAAATGTCTTCTGCAGAAAAACCCACATGGAGAGGGGATTTATTTAAAATCTAATATAGTACTTAAAGTTACAAACAAACTTATGTACTTGAATTCAAAGAAAAGTATTTAACTTATCTTTATACAACAATAAAAAGAGAAGGGCCCCAGCAAAATTTTACTTCAGACCATGTGAAAATATTTTTCATTTATAACTTGCCAGAGCTTTCTTTTGCAAAATTTTAAAATGAATGCCAAAAAAGAAATTGGTGTTGTCACTCACCCAACTGATTAACAAAACATAGAACTAAATATTATTAAAATAAAATGGGGTGGCACTAAGTACATAGGTCCTACCCTACATAGATCAAGGAATCCCAAAATAAAAAGAGAAAAAAATATATTTCAACAAAAAAATTTTTTTCCAAAAAACCTTAACTCCCCCCCCCCCCCTCATTTAGAAAACCTACACAATAGAACCAAAGTATATTGTCACTTTACATCCAAACAGCAAAATTTTTGTATGAAATTAAGTGAATTTTATACCATTATTTATATCAGATAGAAAGTAAGAAACAGCAATTTGGTTGGAATGTAACTTCATATATTTTTAGAATTTACAAGCACATATTTGCCACATACATATCTCTCTCTATATATCTCATACTGTGTTTTTAGAACTTTGTACAAATAAAGTTCCTGATTAACAAGAAAAAATATGATAATTCTTAATTGATTCATACATAAAATTTTCATTTGAATTATATACAGATTCTTGCAATATAGAGATTCTGGTTAACTAGAAGGCATCTGATAATAATTTATCATTAATTTATAAATTTAACTTTACTAGCATGTGCAAAAATATATGAATATTTGTTTTTATTGTGAATGGTTTTAGATCTTAACCAGGGGTGTTTTAAGACACTGGTCTCCTCTCATTCTCAAATCAACCTTAATAAGATCAAGATCTTAATAATTTTAACTATCAAATGTTATTTCTGGAGATATTTCCTGAGAAATTGTGGGTCTCAAACATATTTGAAGAATTTAAGCTTAAGGGGGATTGAAAAGGAAATATTAACAGTTGATTTTGAAAATTTAAAATGTAGGAAACCCATTTTTTAATAAAATTTCTTTATATTAGAGATTGTTTTTGAGGAATTTTTCATGTAAAGGCACAACAATTTGACAAAAGAGTTGCAGGTAGAGCCTACACTTATATATGGACCCAGGCCTTCCAAAACTTCATTGATCTTAATACAATATAGAATTTAAGATTAACAAGGCATCTGTAATTATTGCTTTAAATAAAAAATGGAAATGTGACATTTAATGAATGGATAACTGTATGAAAGAATAAGCAGTTACATAGGTAACATGCAGCAGTTACACACACAGAAATGAGATGTGAAGTCACACTATTATCAAAATGATAATGATATATATATATATATATAATTTACAAAATGCAGACTACTTAACTGTGGATAAACTAATAACTTAACTTGTAGTATGTAAAAACGGAACTACGATTGTCAAATTAAACTTATTCTAAATATTGAAACTGATTTTAATTTTTAAACAGAATATTTAATTTGAATTAGATAGATTAAGTGTTTTCTTTTGAAGAGTATTGAAAAATTCACTGTTTTCAAAAATTCAACGCATTGTTCTGTAAAAAAAATTTAAATTATATCCTAATTGTACTTTGCAATTTTCTTTATTATTAACAATGCACAAGATTTTAAGAGGAAGTCTGAGTTTGCCATTGTTCTGGTAAATATATAAAAGAATAACACACCAACTAAATCTTAATCAGGGTTTTTATGTTAAATTAAAAATAAGGTAAATAATATCTAAAAAGTAAAATTAAATTAGGTTTCTAACATACTTTCCAATCATATTCAAGCAAGAACCGCTGTGAGCATCGAATTCATCAGGTAAGAAGAAACCGCTCAATGGCGACTGACGCTAACACTTCATGATAGCTACGAACTACAACCTAACCCAGTAGGAATTTTTGATGGGTCTCTTTACTCTTAAGAGGGTTGAAGACTTTTCAAAATGAGATATGGTAGTGCATGGAATGATTGTCATTGAAATGCGTCTGCCATCTATTAGAGCATCATAATTCTGCTTGCGTCACAATCAATTGTGTTTATGAGAGAGTGAGTGAGTGAATATATTAGCGTCGAGGGTGAAAGAGTGAATATATTAACGTCCGCATTATTCAGCTACACGAGGGCTTTTGAGGACGGACCTCGTAATTTTGAACCATAGTCAAGTGACGAGTTGGGCGCCGGAGCTGGCACCACCTCACCTAACTTTCACACCACACCAATAAAAGGTAGTTTGGGCTTCGATAGATTTAATGTGCATCGCTCACCTACACGGTGGGTCTTCAATGCTACTAGCCTTGAGCTCATGACCCGCCGGTCACTAGTCCTTTACCTTGACCACTAGGCTACTACAGCATGCGACGTAAATGATAGAAATAAGATTAGTCCGAAATACAATTATACCTTTTAAATATAATACATGTAGGATATCCCATAGAACTTTCTCTTTTTTTTTGTTTTTTGTAAAAGGTTAGATCATCCCTTTGCAGAGGACGGCAATGTTAATTAAAAAAAGCATTCCATAGCAACGCCATCTAGCGTGCTTATTAAAAAGCTCACTCGTTTTGGTTTCCTCAGAGGCCCTCTAACTACAGTAAGCATCGGATCAGCGCGTCCGCGTTTCTTCGCCACAACTGGCGGTAAGTCACCTACGCATCCAATAATGAGTTTCATTTAATCGTTAACGTCCCTCCTAAAAGGAATTATCTATCTTTCCTATATTAATGTTACTGTACTTTAAAAAGATTGCATGTCTTAATTTCCTTTCTGTATAATATTCCCCGTGTAAATACTCTCCTATAGTTCATAATAAATTATTTAGTTTCTTTAATCTATATTGTCTAATTTATTTCTAAAAGTTATAACCCGTTAATCTTAAAAAAACCCTAGACACACACTCTGCCAAATAAAAATCCCGCCATCTGAAGAATCTAACTTTTTCGGAAGATTTCGGTTAGATTCTCACAGAAATAATTGGGGGATCGCTCCGGGATAGATTTAAAATCTTCTTTAAATATAGATCAGAATCGAAAGTTCATCAGACTATTAACTTAAACTTCTAACCTTCTTCTTCTTTGAAAAAAAAAATTTGTTGGCTCAAAGCTCAAATTAAAAAGGTGACTGAAAAATAAAAAGCGCGACGGTTTGGCCTCTCTTAACATACTAACAAATTCTAGCGCAACGAAAGATTTCTTCAGAGAACTCAATTTAATTCCGGTAAACAAGTCTTCAGAAGATCGGCCACATCATCACGGAATAGTTGAAGATTATTAAAGCCATCGTCATGTTAAAACAAAACTGTGGTGAGTTTTTGAATGAGTTTTGAAGTGATTCATATTTTGAAGCATATTGTGTATTTTTTCTATTTGTGTGCATTTAATCGCCGGTATTATAATTCTTTACAAGTATAAGTTTTAAGATATTAAGGAAATCGATGAACATTCAAGTTTATTATTTGTGTAACGAAAAGAATTTATGTGTTTTACGAAATGCTTCCACTGTGTGACCTTGAACGTGCCATCCAAGCCAGTTAAGAATTCATGCACTGTGATTCACGAAAGATTTAGTCTACATTGTACAATTTTGATTACTGGTCTGTCTTGAAAGTTTCTCTCCACAGCCGTTAGGTAATAAATTTAACTCTTAAGGGTCCCGTAGACAGAAATTCCAACTCTAAAACGATGAAAGCGCCCTCTTCTGGGAGGGGGGAATGGGCGGTCCTAAAAGAAAGCCCAAGTACTCATGAGTACTGGTCTTAATGATCGGAGGTAAATAGTTCCTTCATAAAAGATAAATTATATGCCTTTTTTTCTTAATTTTCAATATTTTCTTGACTTTGAAATAAACATTTTTTTCAAGCTATTATTTTTCCAAATTTGCATTTACTTGATCCCATTTTCTGATGATTATGTTCTGACAGATGTCATGATGAAAGAAAATGACGTCACAGAATCATACAAGCCTCTTCTACAACAGTTGAGAGAGGGATTCTAAGTGCAAAGGGAACTCGAGACAGGAACCCCCCCCCTCTCTTTCGCCTTCTATTTTTGTTCTTGGAGGGTCCAGTTTACAACCAACTGAAGACTATTTATATGACAACTGACCCCTCTTTTACTGCCCACCCATGGCAGTTTTCAATTACATGAAAACTGTGCCCGACATTCTAGTTGTACAAAGAAACTGCTTTTTTCCCGCTGTTTCGTTTCTGTTTTGAGGAACATCAGTTTTTCATTTGAATTTTATAAAAATATAAGTTTTAGTTAAGGCAAAAACCTTTATATATATATATATTTCTATACATTCAAAACAATTTTCTGTGATATTCTTCAATACTAAATTGCATCAAAATCCTTTTTTAAACAGTTTAATGACAAGAGAAATTTATAAAATTAATGGAATGAATAGTGTAATGTGATTTAAATTATTCTCTTTCCTGAAATATTTCAGGTCAGTTCTTTATTTCCGATTCAATTCAATAATTTTATTTAAAAACGGTTTAAGACATGTAACAAAAAAAAATCTTATATAAATTTAATAAAGTACAGTGGCGTAACTACCAATGGGCTAGGTAGTGCCGTGCTCAGGGGACCCTCACGCCTTGACCACCAAGCAAGTCGAGCTTGCGATAATTTCTCCCATAATTGAGGTATAAATATAAAAGATTGTTACATAGCTGTAATCATGGCAACTCCGTTGAAAGTAATTTCAAACTTGTAAGGAATTCCCATAAATTCTTTCCTTTGTTTGTGTATTCTGTTGCGAATTTTACTTATTAAAAAGTTTATATTATTTTTCAATTTTTTCATTTTTCTAATCTTTACTTGAAAATAAACATCAAGTTCCATGAAATGTCTTACCATACATCTAAAAAAACTACACAGGAAGCTATTTCTTCTTGGTCATTTTATTTTTTATAACAATATGATTCATAATAAGCTATTTTCAATGTTTCACAATCTGGTATCTGCAACAGACTGGTGTAATTTTGACCCCCTCCTCTGTTTTTTCGTGTGTTTTATTTTAAATAATTATAATAATTTTGTATTGTATTTTCTTGTTTGTGCATATTCCTTTTATCATTTCGTGTCTATAACATGTCAAATCGAACCTGGGCAATCACTAAATTCACAAGAAAACTCATATGCATACATGTAAGTAGTTTGTAGCTTTGCTTTCCTATGTTCTGCAGAGCTTGACACAGGGCTGATGTGAACCAGCTTTGTATAATATATATATATATATATACATATATATAATACTCGAATATATTTTTAATTAATAAAACTCCACCAATATTCTCTTTTTTTTGCACCAAGACCTTTGGATACCTAGCTACGCCACTGATAAAGTATATTGAGTATTGGTTTTGGGACCCACACAATTTTTTGGAAGAACAGTTTTAGTGTTGGAATTTCTAATATAAATACAGTTACAAAAAAGGAACGAGTCTTACAGTAGTCGCATATGATGTGTAACATGACATGTTATCCTGGTAAATACGCAATAGTAAGATAAATCCTGGAAAAAATTAATCGGGTATGATTGGAAATAATTTTCTATCAAATAATTTTATCTTTAATGAAAATTTTATTTAATTAACACAAAGAGTCATGTAATTTTTTAGCAAAAATAAATATTCTTGTTCAATTTGGGGAAGACACACACACAATAGACTTATGATGACTAAAATCTGACACATATACTTGAGATTTTAAAGTATTTAATAACCTTTGAAAAACAACGTCAATAACAGTACACTGTTAGCTGTCGATATATTTCGGTTTGTGTTCATTTCGAGCTTGAGCTCATCATTCAAAAAAGCTATGAGCGGACAATCGTAAAGTTACCTGACTGACAAACAGATTTGGTAAAGCAGTAATTGGTTCGGCCGTTTGTTTCTGAGAGATTTGTGTTCGTTGCAAAAAAAAAAAAAAAAAATACCTGCTGCGTGGAGTTGAATTTTGTGCAATTCTTTTCGGCTGTATTCCTTCAGTTTTTAATTTTTTTTTCTCACTTTTCTTTTGTCGAAAATCTCGCATACATTCTGCTATGGATTTACTCGTCTCGGTAAATCACAAAATCGTTTTAAAGTTATTGTATTCCAGATTTTAATTTCAATTAACTTTTTTCACTAATCATATTAAATATTTTTCTTATTTATCACACTAACGTTATTTTTAATATCACAAACAGAAACCAGCAATATATTTTTTTAAAAAATAAAAATAATTTAAATCAGCTTTTGAAACCGTGGAGGATTATGTACCATAATGACTAAAGACGCGAGATTCTCAAGTTCAAAAAAGGTCATGAAGAATACAAAGAAACTGTAAACTCAAGTGTCATTCTGGCTATCCGATCTTGGCTTAGAAGAGGGATGGCCAACTCAAATGACCTTGCGGGCCACTTCGGAAAAACATTATTATCATCCTGCGGGCTGCAAACAAAAATTATATATCTTTATATTATATTTAGACCCATCACAAACATTTATTGGAATGAAAATTTAAAACGGAATGAATTATTATTGATTTCATTATTTTTCATCTATGCAAGCATAGATAATTTATAATAATAATGCAAGGATCAAATATGTCTAATTCTAGCAATAGGCAGCGCGATGGAGTTACAGGAATCGAGTGTGATGCTGCGCTGCAATACCGCACACTTCTAAGAATGGTAAAAAATAGAAATAGAAATTTAGAAAAATAGAAAAGAAAGGTAATAAAATAGAAACAGTTATGAAGTATATTTGTTACAAAACACTACATTAAAAACAAAAATATTGTACAAAATAATCATATTTTGCAATGAATCTCGAGGGCCGCAAAATTATTCAAGGCCGCGGGTTGGCCACCCTTGGCTTAGAATTACGAAGTCTGTCGCAAATAACATATATGGCTCTAGAGCAGTGGTCTTCAAACTTTTTCAACTCAAGGAACCCTTTGAACTTGAAAGTGTTTTTGTGGAACCCCTAGAACTAGAAAGTGTTTTCGTACAACCCCATTCCAATCAGAATTTCCCGGGATTTTTGGGGAAAATCTCTAATTCCTCAGATGTCAAACATTCAAATTGTGGAGTGAGTGAGTGAATATTAACGTCACACTTTTCAGCTACACGAGAGCTTTTGGTAACGGACCTCGTAATTTTGAACCATGGTCAAGTGACGGGGATGACACCTGAGATAGCACCTCATCTCCTAACTACCACACCACACCAAAGGAAGGACGTTTGAGCTCTCGACAGATTTAACGTGCATCGCACCCCTACACGGTGGGTCTTTAGTGGTGCTGGGCTTGAACTTTAAAATTGTGGAACTATTTGCCTGTATTTGTACTTGCAGTGCATTCTTCATAGCGCATTAACTTAGAATTCATTTTGAAAAAAAAGCAGTGATGAATTATCTTGAATAATATATGAAACACATGTATAAATGAAAATGCAAAATGTAAATACTGCTTTCCAGACAGAAATTTAAAAAAAAAAAAAATTCTGCAATGTTATTTCTAAGTTGAATTTTCAGTGAAGGAAATAAAAACGGAATAAAAACATCAGTAGCAATAGTAAATAAATTAATTGAAATTTATATGTTTTAAGAAGAAACTATTAATGTTACTAAAAATATTCTTAAAATTATGGAAAACTTTCTGATTTATTTTAAATCAATGGTATTTCATCTTCGGAATATTTGAATCTTATTTAAAATGCGATGATCAATAAATCCATTTAGTATGTGGAAACTTTCACAATATTTGAAATGAACAACGGAACAAGAATTTAGAAAAAAAGAAATACACACTTTTCTTTCCATTCCTGAAATTCTGTCCTATATTCTTTTTTCGTTTAGCCGAAAGAAATAATCTTTTTTTGAAGCTGCGACGATGATCCATTTTATTTAATAACTGAAATAAACTGTGCAAAATAAGTTTTAAAACAGCTGATATTCAAATAACTTTAACTTGGAAAAAACACAGGAATTTCAATTTTGGAGATATGTAAGAAAAGAATGCGAAATCTGATTCACTTTATCCTGACGATTCAAATGCATTTAATAAATATTAATTGTTCGTTTTAATTATTAATAAAATATAACTTATTTAGTATATATAAATAATTTTAAGAAAGGTGGAATAAAAAACAGAGCATAGTTTTTGTACAAAACGTATTTGTAGTTATTTTCAAGCACAGACTCAAACTTTCCTAAGAATGATGTAATTGTAAATAGTATCTTGAATGCCTATAGATTCTTAGAAAACAAGACCCATTTTGAGGGGGGGGGACATCTCTGTTACACAATCCCCGAAGAGTCATAAATTACCCCCTTTCACCAAGGGAACGCAGGGAAAATTTCATGTATCCTTCCGCAAGAAGGCGGAGTTACAAGTTTACTTTCCCCTCATTCCAAATATGCAATGCTGACTTATTTAATTACTCTCAAATAAATTAGTTTAAAAATTTTAAAGTATATGCGTTTGAAAGAGCATAAAAAATAATGGATTTCCGCTGAAAAACTTTTTTTATCCGATAATTGAAAATATTTTTATGATCGTTTCAACGCACTAAATGTAAATTTTCAAGCTTTTAATAAATATTTAAAAATATTTAGAAATTTTTTTTAAAAAATCGAAATCAAGAGAAACGTTAATTTTTTTTTTATCTTTAGGATGCATTTTGTTTCATACAGTTAAAAGCAATACCTTAGACGTAAATTGAATTATAAGAAACTCCATAGGATTAACATTACACTCGGGTTTTCGTGGTGGCGTGTCACCGGGAGCCTTAAGTGCTATGAGGAGTTATAGGAGTGTCTTCTAACTGAATCGTTTTAGCTTTCTGTTCCAACATATGTTTAATCTTAGAAATTGTTGAAAGTTGTACATGATATAATATTTAATGGTGTTTTATCATTCAATATGAATATTTCGGGTTCGTTTTTAATGAGATACTTATGCCTTCTACTGAAATGTGTGTTTATTTTCAGAATTTGTTGATGAGATCCTAGATGATTTTATTTCTATTGGTGTAATAAAAAAGATATAATTGCTTTTTCTTAGAGTGATTAACTTCTAACTTTTTAGTTTTCTGAATAAAGAACCTTCAATAATTTAATTCCTTTTCACATTATAATAAATTTAATTGGAGTTTTTTTTTTTTAAACAAGATTTATATTGTTTAATTATTTTTTCTTTTCAAACTCTTTTTGCATTCATTACAACGAATTTAAACTATTGATATATAAAATGTTTCTTAGAATTTTTTTTGGTTGAAATTAATAACTGAATTGTTTCAAATTTAATGTAACGTATCATAGCTCGCACTGTTGTTCTTGAACGTTATTGGTCTAAAATATTTTTAAGTGAATAAGTTTTGAATATTTAATTGTATATTTAATGTGTTTTGTTGCAATATTATTTTAAGAATTTTGTTAATTGAAAACGAGATTTGCTATATTACAGTGATATCATTGTTATTGTCGGAACGCGTGACAATTTCGTTAATTCCTTTAGTTACTAATTAAATTTAAATTTTAAAATGGCCTATCTCGGCAAAGGTCGACGCGAAGATTTATTCGTCTTAGCCACAGAACTAAATTTAAAACACGATAAATCTATGACCATAGCCACTCTCAAAAACCTAATTACTGGTAGTGAAGGGTATGACGAAGAGTTAACAAAAAACCTACATGCAAATCCAATGAAGAACGAATACGCACAGAGGAACAGGAACAAAAATTACGTACAGAGAAACAAATATTACGCACAGAGGAACAGGAACAAAAATTACGTATAGAGGAACGGGAACAAAGAATACGCATCGAAGAATTAAGGATAGATGAGCAAAAACGCAAAGATGAATTTGAACTGGAAAAATTAAGGATCCAAGCGCAATCTAGTTTAGGTGCTGCTACGTACGAAGGCAGTAATACTAAATTTCTCGTCAAGGAAGTGTCAAAATTTATACATCGTTTCGATTTGAAAGAAGACATGAGTCTTTATCTAAAATTATTCGAACGTCAAGCGCTGAGATTAGATATAAGTCAAGAACATTGGGTTTCTTATCTATTAGGCTTATTACCAGTTGAAATATTCCACATCATAGCTAGAGAACCTGACGACAAAGCCAATTCCTACGAACACGTTAAAGACTTACTACTAAAACGTTTTAAGCTAACTCCAGAAAAATTTAGACAACTATTTGTTTCTCATCAAAAGCTTCCTGATAGAACGTGGATTGATTTCTACCACGAATTAAATACTTATTTTAATGGCTGGATAGACGGTTTAAAGGTAGATACTTTAAAAAAATTAGCTGATCTAGTCATAACGGTTCAACTCAAATGGAAAACACCGTACGAATTTAAAGAATATTATTTGGATGAATGGCCAAATATGAACTCTCCTGTTCAACTAGCAGAAAAACTCGAAGAATTCGAAGACGTTAAAAGAACACTGAAGCAAAAATCGAGCAATCCATTTGTGAAGAAACAAGAATTCAAACCCATGGAAAAAACTCGCAGATATGAAGCACCGAGAAAATTCGAATATAACAGATAAGAAGTTTCCAGCGTCAGCAAATTTCCACAAACATTATGAAGCTCCTGTCACCAAGTACGAAAATGTTCAAAGGTATCAAGACAACGCACAGAAAGGGTATTATAACAAAAACTACGAAAAGCACCCAAACCACAATGCTATCAAGCATGCTCAGACGAATTACTCAGTCACAGAAATTCAGGGAACGTCCCAAGGAAACTTGCACACTCGTCGTTAAGGAAGGTTTACGTACTAAAGAAATATTTTTCGGAAAGAAGAAAATTACAGCACTTATAGACAGTGGTAGTACTGTAAGTTTACTACGAGAGAACACAAGCAGAAGAATAATGGATCCAACAAAGTTATCGAAGAACAAAATACTTCTCACAGGCATTGGCGAAGCACAAGTGACAACTATCGTTCTTTGAACACGAATTTGAAATGGACAATGAAAACTACTCATTGACTTGGCATGTTGTACCTGCCGATAAATTAAAATTTGAAGCAGTTATTGGATCAGACCTTTTGGAATAAGCATCGATAAGTTTCACCAAAGAGGGAGTTAAATTCAACAAGTATGAAAATCAAGCACTTCTTATGCAAATATCCGCCAAAAACCTTCAAGAAGAATTAGATCTGCGTCATGTTGAAAATCGTCGAATTAAGAAGGAACTTGAGAAGTTGATACAAGATTACAAGCCAGAAAAGACAGCATCTACAGACGTTACAATGAGAATTATCCTGAAAGACGAAGTACCAGTCTGTCAATCCCCTCGTCGACTAGCATTCACAGAAAGACAAGAGGTAAATAAACAAATAGAAGAATGGCTCAAAGAAGGGATTATACGTCCGAGTTCATCAGAATATGCAAGTCCTATCGTAATGGTTAAAAAGAAAGATGGATCGTCGAGAATGTGCATTGACTACAGAAAGTTGAACCAGAAGCTAGTAAAAGATAAATTTCCTTTACCTCTCATCGAAGATGTTCTGGACACTTTGCAAGAAGCAAAGGTATATTCCACATTAGATTTACGTAATGGCTTTTTTCCACGTAGATGTTGACGATTGTGCAGAAAGTATACGTCATTTATCGTCCCAGATGGACAATATGAATTCAACAAAGTTCCTTTTGGACTCAGCACAAGTCCGGGAGTTTTCCAACGCTATGTTTCAAGTATATTTAGAGATCTTACACGGAAAGGAATTGTAATAAGTTATTTAGATGATCTCGTAATTCCAGCGAAAAACGAAAAGGAAGGTCTTGAAAAACTTAAAATTGTTTTCGAAGTCGCTAAAAAATACGGATTAGAAATTAAATTCAAGAAATGCCAATTCTTAAAAAAGAAAATCGAATTTCTAGGTCATGTTGTAGAAAACGGAACTATTAAACCATCTACTGCAAAGACACTAGCTGTCCAAAAATTTCCTGAACCAACAACAATAAAACAAGTCCAAAGTTTTCTTGGTTTAACTGGATATTTCCGCAAATATATCAAGGACTATTCAACGATAGCTAAACCACTTAGCGATTTAACAAGAAAAGAAAATCCATTTGTTTTTGGGACTCTACAAAAAGAAGCATTTGAGAAGTTAAAGAAAATTATGTCTGAAAGTCCACTGTTGCATATCTACAGGTATGGAAGAAAAACAGAACTGCATACTGACGCTTGTAAACAAGGGTACCGTGCAATTCTATTACAAGAAGCCGAAGATGGAAGTAACATCCGGTTTACTACATGTCGAAGAAGACAAATGCAGCAGAAGAAAAGTATGATAGCTACGAACTAGAAGTTCTTGCAATTATCAACGCATTAAAGAAGTTTCGCGTTTATCTTTTGGGACAACATTTTAAAATTGTAACTGACTGTTCAGCATTTCAAAAGACCATGCATAAAAAAGATCTAATTACTCGCATAGCCAGATGGGCACTGCAATTAGAAGAATTTGATTACGAAATAGAGCACAGAGTTGGAAATCGAATGAAGCACGTTGATGCTCTAAGTTGATATCCAGTAATGATAATCTGTCACGATACATTAACTTCAAAGCTGAAAAAGCACAGGAAGAAGACGATAGCATTCAAACGTTGAAGTCGCTTCTAGAGAAGAAAGAATCAGAAGAATTTTTTGAGCGTAACGGTATACTCTACAAATACTTAAATGGTCGAGAATTAATCGTAACTCCTAAAACAATGGAAACTGAACTAATTAAATTGATTCACGAAAATGGTCACTTCTCAGTAGCAAAAACAGAAGAAATTGTTAAACAAGAATTTTTTATTCCAAATTTAACCACCGTCATTAAAAAAGTAATAGTTAATTGTGTCCTATGTATCTTAGCTAATAAGAAAACAGCCAAAAAAGAAGGATTTTTAAATCCTATTTCCAAAAAAACATCCCACTAAGTACGTACCATGTTGATTTCATTGGCCCTTTGCCCTCCACGAATAAAAATTATCAACACATTTTCACCATAGTAGACGCATTTACCAAATTTACTGGTTATATCCCGTCAAAACTGTGTCCGCTGAAAATGCCTTGAAAAATTAAAACTACAACAAAAAACCTTTGGC
>BMAO01032311.1:0-33537 GCA_019973975.1 Trichonephila clavata | reverse complement strand
GAATTGATTGACGCTGATCATCATTGGGAAACTGGAACGCGGAGCGTTCCTCCGTCCCATACTGGTTGTATTGTGCTCTTATAGTTGTTAGGCCTTAATGGAATTTGAGTCCTGGAAAATTGTGATAGATGTAGAAGGTAGTTGTGGATAAGCTGGGTGATAGATGGAACTGGGTAAGATTAATTGGTTCTTGCTAACGGACGAGGAGCTTGTCTGTTATTGCTGAAAGGGGATTAGTGAGATAGCACTCTATACGCTGTCCTGGCGTCGGAGAGATAATTAAAAAATTAAAAATAAGCATGAAAAGAAGTTGGTTGCCTGTGTGGTTCATTGAGAAATTAAAGTAAATGAGCAGGGAGATACGTGTGATAATGCGAAAAATTTTGATAGGAGGATCATTCTCGCCAAAAAGGAAGGATCCTCTAAACTAATTTAAGGGGGATTGTAGGAGTCCAGTAAAATTCTTCTGGGTCTCTTACTATTGATATTAGGATTGTAGTTTTCTAGGTTTAAGATATTAGTATTATTGATGTTAGGTAAATTGTCGAAAAACTTTATGGCTAGATTTTGTATGTGAACTTTAAATATAGGAATTTTGAGAACTTTATAAATTTCTTTATTTTTGGTGTATCTACAAATTTTGGTAATGGTTCTAATGAGGGAGTTTTGGGCTGAATTTAAAAGGTTGATGTTAGAATCTGCTGCGTATCCCCACACAGGACAACCATAAGTTAAAATGGGCCGCAAAACGGCAGTGTAGAGAAGTACTTTGTTCCTTAGGTTCAAATGAGAATTCCGGCAAATTAAGGGGTAAATTGAGCGTACTGCGTTCCGGAATTTATCACGCGCATGTGTGATGTGTTGTTTCCATGTCAGATTTTTTCTAGGATTAGTCCTAGGTATTTCGTACTCTGAGACCAGTGTAGTGGTGTGGTATACAGGGTAGGAGGTGTGCAAGGCTTCCTCCTCCTAGTGAAGAGTACTGCTATTGTTTTGTCTATGTTAATTTTAATTTTCCAGGTGTTAAAGTAGTTCTCGAGTAGGTGTAGATGTGCGTTAAGAGCTTTTGTAATAGTGTCATGATTTTTAAAGGTAGCAGATATGGCAGTGTCATCCGCATAAATATTAGTGATGGTTAGTTTGTGAGTAGGGATGTCGTTTATATATATATTGAATAATAATGGGCCAAGTAGGCTTCCTTGTGGAACACCGTACTTGATAAAAATAGTAGAGGAAAGAGTATTATTGACTTTAACATTAAAGGATCTATTTACAAGGTACGAATTAATTAGATGTATTAAAGCAGGTGGGAAATTGTTAGTTATAAGTTTATAAATGAGACCGCTGACCCAGACCCTGTCAAAGGCCTTCTGAATGTCCAGAAAGACAGCCCCAGTGGACCTGCCTCTCTGAAATCCAGAAGAGATCTTTTCAGTCAATCTGAGCAGCGGGTGATAAGTGGAGAGATGCCTGGTGAAACCATATTGATTTGGATTAATAAAATTGTTATTGTTAGTGAATGTATTTAATCTATTGAGAATTATATGCTCGGTAATTTTACTTAAGATACTTAATAGGGAGATGGGACGATAACTTTCTGGGGAGTGACTTTTTTTATTTGGTTTTAAGATTGGAAATACTATTGCACTTTTCCAGTTGTTAGGAAAGTGTCTAAGAAAAAGAATCTTGTTAATTAAAAAGGTAAATAATAGAATAATTTTGAGAGGGAAGTTCTTAACCATTTTGTTAGAAATATTGTCTTTTCCTGGGGCTTTGTTATTAGAAAGATTTTTAATGTATTTAATAATTTCATCTGGGTTAGTTGGGGTGATGGGGAGAGGCGGGGGAGAGAAGAAATTTTCTAGCGTATTAGTGATCTTATTATCGATAGGGTATTCACCATCAGGCCTAATATTTTCCGAGAAGTTATTTTTAAGAGTAGCAGCAAGTAGATTCGCCTTCTGTTCATCGCTGTTGGCAATGCCAGAGGAGCTTGTGAGGTTAGGAATGTTAGTGCGCTTTTTACGGAAGAATTTCTGACTCTGCCATAGGCTATTGTCGGTTGTATTGAGTGCTTCAAGTTTATTGTTCCAGGTTTGCTGAGAGTGTTTTTTGAGTGCTTTTTTGAGTTGTGCTTGTAATCTGTAGTAATTAGTTCTGTGTGTAGGATTTAAGGTTTTATTGTAAGCTCTTTTAGCTTTATTTTTAGAGTAAATTAATTCTTGGATGTGATTAGGAGTGAAAGTGTGTTTCTTGTTTTCTATTGGTTTAGAGGCTTGCTGGTGGGCGGAGCTCACGGTAGCGGAGAGAAGAGAGATTTTGGATTCGAGCACATCGGGATTACGAATGTTTTTAAAATCAGACAGGTGAATAGAATTAATTAAATTTTTACGGAATTTTGTCCAACAGGTGGTAACTGCTCTAGAATTGTCATTGTGAAATGGTGAGGAAAGAGTGAAATTTAAAAATACAGGGTTGTGATCCGAGGAAAGTTCAGGGATGGAATCTATTGTGAATGGGTAGTTAAAGTTATTAATAATGGCTATGTCTAAGGTATTTGCAGTCCCGTAGCCGTACCGGGTAGGGGTGTCGGGGTATGCGATTGTAAGATTAAGAAGGTCCGTGAAAGTTTTTAATTGCTTTCCTCGGATGGAGTTGATTGAGCAGTTCCACTCATTGTGTGTGGCGTTCAGATCACCAAAGATCACACAATTACTATTGGTCTGAAGTAATTGTTCGAAGTCTAATGTGAACATTCTATCGTCCGCGCGGTGCGGGACGTAGACAGAAATAATTGATATTGGGTTGAGATTAGGAGGAGTGAGAACAACAATTGTGGCCTCGATGTGCTGGAGTGTAGGATTGGGTAAGTTATAGTGTGGGATATTTCGTTTAATAAGAATTAAAGTACCACCGTGAGCGTGTCCGTCCGTGATGAGGTCGTTGCGGTAGCAAATTTAATTTGGAATGTTGATGTTGTGTTTAGGTCTCAGATGTCGGGGAGAGTACTTCTCTACGAAAATTTTAAATTCCATAATTTTATTAAGTATGACGTTTGCATTCCATGAGCAAAGTTTAAGACCAATCAAGTTGTATTTATTCATCGTCACTATTAAGATAAGCGTCTAATAGGGCGTGTAATTCTTGTTTAGTTAATTAATTTTTGTTTGTTTCTTTGGGTTGAGAGGAGTTGGATTATTAAAAGAAATAGTTGCGATTTGCTGTGTTAGGGTAGTAAGAGCTTGGATTGTTTGTTGTAGTGTTTTTAGAATAATTGCTTGAGGGGTATTTTCATCTTCGCTAATATTATTGATTGATTGTTGTCTAACAACTTGATTGGCCTGATTTTGAGAGGATGTAGCAGGAATTCTTCTTAAGTGTGTCGCCATCTGGTGTGGGGTTTTTTAGAGTTAGAGGTTTTAGTGTTAATTGAAGCTTGAGCATATGTAGTGTTGGGGTCTTATTAGGCTATCAACCGCAGAGGAGTAATTGTTAGGTGTGATGTTGGAACCTTTGCGAGGTTTAGGGTAGAGAGGGCATTTAGTATAATTTGCCATGTGTCCGTACACATGACAATTAATGCAGTAGGTTTTCTCTACTCTTTTGATTGCACATTCGCGAGTTTGATGTGCTTCGCCGCATTTCAGGCATCGTGGGATAAAGTGGCAGTTTTCGGCCGTATGATGGAAGGTGTTACATGAATAGCATTGGGTAACCCTTTTGCCATTGTACCCTTCAACTCTTATCATTAAGTAGCAAAGATGCGTTAGGTGAAAGATTTTTAAATTTTGTAGATTTCGGGGGAGAGTTATTAGAAAGACTTCAAGTTCCTGTTTTGTGATTCGTCCAATTAGTTGAGTGACCTTTTCTATTGTGTAGCCGAGTTCGGTAAGGTTTTCATGTATGTCATCGGTTTTAGTATCCTTGGGGAGTCCTTTTAAGACGACCTTAATTGGCCTTTCAATGTTGGGGTTTAATTACAAAAAATTCATACTTTAGTTTTTCGACTGCATCATTTAGGGTGCAGTAGTCGTCGTAATTATTAGTGTAGAGCCTTATGAGTTCACCTGATTTCTGCTGCGGAGGGTTGGATTATTTCCGTGAGTGCTTTGAGTCGTTTCATGTATTGAGTGTCAATTTTTAGGAAAACCGGGGGTGGGAGAGAGTTATTTGTATTTGAGTTCGGTTTGCTGGTGTTTTTATTAGGGCTAGATGCGGGTGTTTTAAAATTAGTTGTGTGTTGAGAAGTTCCTGCTATAATCCGTTTCGTTGACATTAAGTCCATTAAATTTTATTATTAGTATTAACATTAAAGTTTGAGAGATCTAGGAGTTGTCTTTTAAATGTTTGTCTAGGAGTAGGCGAGATGAAACCATCTTCACTTTCCTTCCTTTTATTACTGTTAATTTTAGGTAGTTCAGGGAAATCAATGTTTTCAGATTTTGTAGGTGAGTTTTACAGGGGTGTGGTGAATTTGACAGCCAGGGGTAGTACAGCGAGGAAGAGAGCTAAACTCACTTACCGCTTGTTCTTGTCTGGAGTAGAGGTAGGCTTGTCTCGTGTAGAGGTCAGAGAGTTCCGGGTCTTCTTCTGAGGCATAAGGAGCTATGGAGTTGATTGTATGAGATACGTTGCTGTATAAAATTGAGAATTTTCTCAATTCAGAGTGAGCATATTGGAGCCGTTCGCAGTTGCTGGTGGTAGGAGTAGAGGATCTGGAGGATGGGAGAGAGGCATTGTGGGCAAATTCCATTTCCGAGGGGTGGTCAGAGGCCATTTCCAAGTCGTTAGGAGGTAAATCAATAGGGTAATCTAGGTTGAAGAGGCTGTAAAAATACAGCACAAGTCGCAGACAGTTGACGCCCTATCCTTTCAGCTCTTAAAAGAGCTATAGGTACGCCTAATTTATTCAATCTGGACCTGGCAGTAATATCGCAAAAGGTAGCACAGAGCGTATAACAAACGCGACCGTACTAAGCAAGATCTGGAGCTCTTCCCTCTCTTTCTGAAATCCACTCTTTTAAACTCTAGGAGCGGGTTCACTCCACGCCCCTCATCAATCCCCATTGGCCGACTTCAGGGTTTTGCACCCGGCACCAACGGTCTTGCACGTCATCCATTCGTGCAGAGATGACAAAAGTCCGGTCCCTCTCAAAGGTTCCCGGCGACAAGGGCCCGGCTGACATCTGGCACTTCAAACACCTCGCCGCCGCCTGCAGAGGCGCCAGCATTCAAGACGTACAATCACTGCCCATGAATAGAAAATAATGCAGCGATGCCTAGCCCATAGTGTCCGCCAGACACACCGTCGCCGACGGTCCAGCTGTTCGGCACAGCACAATGCAGCTAAAATCACGATTTCTCCCGCTGTGGAGCCTCCAATGAATAGTGGTGACTACTCCATTGTGACGACGTCACACCGTGATGTTTTGTGACCGTGATTCATTTTTCAAACATGGCTGCTGTAATTGATTGTGCACTTTGATCCACTGAAGAAATAAGAGCTTTTATTAACAGCTGGGGAGATCAACAAGTACAACATATATTTGATGGAACTGTCCGAGATTCGGAAGTGAATAAAAAAATTTGTGACGAATTCAAAAAAATTGTATATGCTCGAACAGTTCCACAAATTCGTAGCAAAATAAAAGTTTTGAGGCGAAAACTTTTCGGTGCTAATTTGATATACTACGCGCCAAAATGTTGTTTATGTTATCAAAGATGGGCGTTAGAATATTAAAATATGGTTACTTTGATATTTCTATCGTTTGAGGATATGGTTGCCATGGGGATGACGTTTATTATAGTTAACTTTTATTTTTTTTCGCGATAACCATTGTATAGTTATGTGAATCTATCAACCAATCACCAAAATCTCATGTAAATGGGCTGAAAAAAAATACCAATAAAAACCCCAACCCCATTTCCCCAGCGATATGTGGGTTTGCTTGTAAGCGGGGCCAAATTGCATGTCCTCACTCAAATAGTGACATAACATTCATGACTTCGTCAGCGAGAGGTTGAAACAAATCCACACAATGTAACGGAAATACATTAACAAAAAATTATGTTTTCAAAATGTATATTTTACAAACATTTTAATGTGGATTAACATTTTCCTTAAAACCCGCATTTTTTTAAAGACTCAGTATACTAAAAAGCATTAAACAAAATTAGTCCAAAAATCTTCTATGTTCTTGTCTTTTATAGAAGTCTCTAATAAAGTTATTAATACGTACTTGGTTTAAATAAGATAATGTGTAATAAAAAGAAAAATATAAATTCCTTTTTAGTAATACTTACTTGGAAATTTTAATATTATAGAAATCAGGAAGAGTTTATTTAAAATTTTGATAAAAGAATTTGGGAATAAATAATGGAAAGTATTTAAAGCTCTCTTCTCTTTTTGATTTATTTTAAAAACTTATTCCAATTTTCTTTAAAAAAATGTCTTTTTTTTTAAAAAAAAAATAACTTTTCTTTTGAAAAATCAATACTACTTTTTTTCTGCTTTTTCTAAAAAAAAAAAAAACTACATGAAAGCATTACCAATAATTCGTTTTTGTTGTAAAGTATTGCTTTTTTTCTGTAGAAAATAATTGGTGGATTGAAAGCAGATTTGGAACTCAGTAAGGAAAGTAAGTTTCATTTTGGTTTTATGATTGTTAGAGAAAAGCAGCTTGGATTTTAGTCTAAGTATGTATGCAGAAGTACTGTAAACGTCTTCAAAATTTTAATAGCAGATTTTTTTAGCTCTTCGAAAGCAATATTGCGACATTTACAAAAGAAAATAAATTCGTATATCATATTCAAAACTTAGATTTTCCCTTTTTCCGCGCAACAGTGTAATTTTAAAATAGCCAACTACACAGTGAGACTGGAACTTCGTTCTTACTTTCGGAACTTGCATTACATTCTTTTAAAGTATTTAATATTACATCTTCTGAAATTAAATTTTTTGAAATTAGTAGAGAATAATCCTTCAAATAATGTGTACAGCAAACGTTGCGAAACGTCTACATTTAATGTGAAGGTGTACCTATTGAATCCTCATTTTTGCAACATTGGAATTTCGTAAGAAATTGATTTTCTGCTGAATCATAACTCAAAAACTTTTATTTGTAAATCTTATAAAACTTGGTGTAATTGTTTATTTGTTGTAAGGACCAAGGAAAATTTAATCGAACATGGGAGAAGAGCAAATGAAAAGTATAAGTATGTTCGAAATAGCAACATGCAATGCACTTTTCTAGTGTCTCACAGTAGATTGCGACGCAATTTTGCCTTGAACGGAGAAAAGAGGATAAAATAGAACCAGCAGTGTCAAGGAAATGAAGAAAATAGTTCACTGATTCCGCCTTGGAAAAGGCGGAAGTACATTAAATTTTCTGAGACTAAAAGTTCTCACGTTGGTATGGTGTCAAGTCTCTAGAATGACTTGCTTACTCAGGTATCATTCTCTTCATTTGAATGTGATTTAATATTACGAGGTTTATCAGCAATAGCTCTTGTGTGATTTGAAGTGCGACTTTTATTAGCACACACAGTCAATCAATTATTATTTGTTTTTTAAAAACTGGTGTGAAACATTTTTGAATATAAGACAGTGCTTCTCAAACTTTAAATGTTTGTGACTCAATTTTCAATCATAATTTTCTTCGAGCCCCCCCCCCCGTACAATAGCAATATATTATGACGCTAAAGCTACAATACGGTTTCAATTACAGTAGAACGTCGTTTATCCGAACGTTTATTATCCGGAGCGTCAAATATCCAGGCAGAAGTCCGGATACGTTTTCGTACAGTGCAATGATCAACAGTTGTTTCGCGCGAGGCCAAAAGAGACTGGAAAACCCAGGGTGTGGGATATTTGGGGAATTTCAGTTGTGTATGATTTGGCAAACAACTACGTGGAATATTAGGTCAGTTTGTTTCCAAGTGAGGGGTGTACACTTGCTCTTTTGCCGAGTTTTGTTGATGTAGAAACCTGGATGGCATGAGATGAAAAGACTGTGGATTTCAAATGGTAAATGATGACGAGATTGTGACTTTCGTGCAAGAAGAATCCAACCCTGTCCACGATGAAACGGATGAAGACGAAGACAACAACAGCGAAAGTACCAAATTCTGACGCGTTTCCTGCGTTAGAGACAGCTATAGAGTGGTATGAACAACAATTGGAGTGCTGTCCTACTCAACTACTGCTGCTGAAGAGAACCAGAGACCTTGCATTGAAAAAACGAAGGTGTACAATGGTACAGCGAAAAGTAAGTGATTATTTTCCCCAATCAAGGTAAAATTGCTACATTTTTCACCAATTTTGCTTTTACTTCAAGCACGTTTCTCGCATGTGATGATTTTCAATATTCGTATAGTGTCCGGTTTCATATACTGCATGGATCGTATTCTGTGTTTGGTTATCCGAACGGTGTCCGGTCCCAATTGATTCGGATAAACGACGTTCTACTGTATAAACTGCACAAATTATTAAGATAAGTATTAAATTTTGTATATAATTTTGTATGTGACAATCCAATGGAAAAGTCACTAGTAATTATTAAACCTGTGCTTAATTTAGTATTGATAAATTAATTATTGAATACATTGTGCTGTACCAGTGGCGCGCACAGGAATTTTTGAAGGAGGAGAGATCCAGAGTCGAAAAGCTACTATTCTCGTACCATTCCCAAACGCGCCGCCTAAGATGTTCTTTCAATATTTTTTTGATTGTTGGGAACAAAAAACACTAAAAAAATTAGTTAATAAATAATTAGCATTAATTAATAAACTTAATTATTAATAAAAATACTTAATTAAACTTTTCGTACTATACACATAGGATTATTATCAATTGATAAAAAATCAAGGGCTATGGGGGCTCTAGATTGGAACCCCTCCCCTTGTGTACGCCACTGTGCAGTTCTCATACATTTATAAGCCTATTATGCCCGTATAAATGTATCAGTTGTCTCAGTTTTCAAGAATTACGAAATATTTTTAGCACTGGATGAGTTAGTGTCCAAGTACCAGACTCTCTCTGAAACAGTTGCATACAAAGAGGACTTAGAGCAACTTCAAAAGGTTCTGTATGAAGAACTTGAATCTCAAGTAAAAAGAATGAAAAAACGGGTAAGAACCATTATGAAATTTCTTTTTGGATTGACTTTAAAATTGACATGGCCTTTTGCAACAAACGAGAAGCGTAAACTTGCATTCAAAATCGTATAAAAATATATTCGTGTGGTCCCAACTATCCAAATATATTACGTATTATTCCTTATGTATTATTTTAAAAAATATAGCAACGGGTGCGTGTGTGTGTGTGAAAGAGAATACTCACCGCGATGAGCCAAAACATTCTAAAAACCTACTGAATAATAACACGTTGTTCCACTTTTTTCCTGCAAAACAGTTGCAACTTGCCTTGGCATGGAAACCACAAGTTCTTGATAGATGACTAGAAACAGGTTGTACCAATTGTATGCGCAGTGTTCACTTAAAGTCAAAAAATTCCGACATGGAGATGTTTGATCTTTGAGCTGTCTTTCTATGGAAACCCAAATGTGCCATATCAGATTAGATCCACCGAATTAGGTGACCAGGATATTAATTGGACTTCATCTTTATGCTTCTCGAACTATTCTAACACAGTTCTAGTATTTTGACATGGGGCGCTGTCCTGCTGGAAGATCCCATTTCCAATTGGGAAAACAGACGCCCTATAAGGGTGCAACTGAACTGCAGTTATGCTCAGATAGTCTATAACTTTCACGGTTCCTTCTACCAAAATTAAGGGTCCCAGGGTCACCCATGAGAACGTTCTCCAAAGCATAATGCCGCCCTTACCAGCCTGTGTACAGGGAAGGAGCAACTGCTCGATTGTGAAATACGGCGCACCTTGACACAACCGTCAATATGATGAATAAAAAAATCGTGATTCATTCAACCAGAAAACTATCTTCAACGTATTTATGGTTAAAATGTTTCTCAGACCTCCCCCCAGGTGTAGTTGGCAATGACGATTGCTCAACAGAGGCTCCCGAGTGGGATGTCTGCTGCACAGTTCCATATTCATCGGTGTCCGCTGAGCTGTGTGTTACAAAAACACATGGACCTGTATCGTATTGGGATGTCAACTGACCCATTTCCTGGAACAGATTTTACTTTACTAAGTGGGGCAATTTTTAGCGTCTTATTCTTTGATAATGCGAAAACGTCCAACAGCTAGGTGTCTACTTCTAGTTTCATCGCAAGTTTTATCACTTTGCACAAATACCATATATTAGAACTCATGTTATTTCGGAAATGCTCCTTCCGAGTGTTTCGGCCATTACAATCTGCCCTCTTTCAAATTCTCACTTACACCCCAACAGCCTTCTCCCTCACTCTCAAAAGTAATTGCAAAACGGTAGAATAATCTATACCAAAGGTGGGGAACCTTTTAACCATTAGAGGCCGCATAGGTTATATAGGTACCTATAAATGCGACTTTTATAAATTATTATAGTTATTGTGCTATAATTAGTATTATAGTTATTAAAAAAAATTAAATCCTTATTTATATTTATTGACTAGCTTTTACCCGCGGCTCCGCTCGCGTTGATGTATTTAAATAACTGTCAAAGTCGTAATTAGAAAGTAAACATTATCATTAGAAAGTAATAATTATAATATGTTATTTTTTTATTGCTTGACTGGAACCAATAAAATTTTAAAATTCTAAAATTGAGCTTAGTTTAAAAAAACTGAAACGTAATTTATTATAATAATTAACAACAAAAATTCAACAACTTAAACTATTAATATTTTTAAAAATCGAAAGTATCTACGTTTAATATATAATTCCTCTTTAAAAGAGCTCAAAACATAATATTATTCTAAGATGCTACTGTATACCATATTATATGTTCTTCCGTCAGTTACAAATATGTGAAGATTTGGGCATTGGACACACCGATCAGGGTACACATAATTGGCCATGGGAAAAACATTGCTTTTCCAAATGCACCCCTGCTACCTGAAATGTTAGCTTTGTTAACAGCAACAGTTTATTTTTGTTTTCACATAAGGGTAAAAACTTGCTGTATCATTAATCATTTGTTTTATTACTTTTCTAAAAAATTATTAAATTCATAGATATCGTTGTAACTTTCTATATTTCACTCTTGGTATATATGGATCAAGCTTCATAACGTGAAACATAATTGATCATCTAAATTAGCATGTCTTGTAGTGTTGCCCTGTAGCACTAGGTGATGTTCCAACATTTGAAATATATGGCTATTCCCACAAGCAGTCATTGAAACATATATTCATGCCATTTTTTAATTTAATTCCATTGTTTTTCAAAGTGTTGTAATCTAGGCAATTAAATATTAATTAATACAAGTGCTAGCTTATACTAAGACCACATGAAGAAGACCACCCACGAAGACCCATAGACCATACGAAGGCTTCGGGTTCCTCACCTCTGGTCTATGGGGCACATGATCTCCGAAAAGGTCTTCATCCCCTATCTTCAAAATTGGGAGTTTTAATGCTCAACTCCCACAAAGTAAATGCAAGAATGATTACTTACCTTCTCCACACAGCTGCAGTTAAATACCAGTCTTTCTTAAACACCCGGCTTCCACGTCATCTAAGTGGCCGTGGTAGCCAAGTGGTCTAGGCATCGGATCCTGGCTAGCATGTCATGAGTTCGATCCCAGTACCACTAAAGACCCACCGTGTAGGGAAGCGATGCACGTTAAATCTGTCGAGAGCTCAAACGTCCTCCCGTGGTGTGGTGTAGTAGTTAGGAAAGGGGGTGCCAGCTCAGGTGTCTTCAGCGTCACTTGACCATGGTTTCAAAATTACGCGGACCGTCGCCAAATGCCCTCGTGTTGCTAAGACAGTGCGACGTTAATATTCACTCACTCATTCACACCACGTCATCTAGACGAGTTCATTGAAAAATGAGGAGGTGTTCATAATGTTTCGGCTCGGTAGTGTACATTTCTGAGAAGTCTTTCATATAATTAATTAGATCTTTTTATAGGTAGTTGCATTTTTTACTATATTCTATATGTACTCTTTTAAACACGTTAATTAAAACGTACCAGTTACAGGGATAAATTATAATAATAATTGTAGGCAATGGGGTTTAAACATATGTGATATCAGACAGGAAGATATTCATATTAAGAAGGAATTTACTATGGTGAATAAGTTAAGAGATCAGAAAATATTTTAAGATAATTTAGGAAGAGTTTTTAATTAAAATCAATTTATTTGTTTTGAAATAAAAGATAGATTGATTATACTGTGTAATATTTTTCATGGTAAAAAAACACACTTACATGAATATTATTCTTTTTAAAATTTTTACGATTATTATATTTTAAAACTTAATACAGATTAATTAACCTTACTAGCTGGAATTCACTTTTTTTGCACGAGAGAATATATAAAATAAAATTCATTCATCTTTACAACTGTAGTTTGTGTGTATCGAATTCTTTTTAAAAAAATTCACGTCGAGTCCGGAGTAAGACAACATATCCAAGAATTTACAATAATTTTTGAAGTGATGGTTTGTCCTTTATAAATTTTTAGTGGATCTTTAAAAATATATATTTTTTGAATTACTCATTCGCGCGAAATAAATCATAATTCAGTTTAAAAGAACCTGAATAAATATTGAGATTTTCTGAAATAGAAAATCATGGTCAAGGAACGAAATATGTTAACAGCATGTTTTTCCACTCCGTTTAAAAAGAAAAAGATGAAAACTTATTTAGAGATATTTTGTAATTAACAATTTGTTTTAAACCACCCAATTTATATTCTCCTTCTCCTTTCTATTTCCAAAAAACGTGATATGTTTATTTCGTATAACGCATAAATTCCATCTCTATTGGATCGATGAGATATCCCGTTTCAAAAATCGAAAATTGGAAATTGACGCTTTTTTCAATGCCTTTTTAAAAACAAAATTCAGATTCTACAAAAAAACTAGGCAAGATTCCAGACCCAGACTCACTGACACAAAAAGCTCTTTCCTCTAATGAATGATGAAAGGCTAGATAATTTTTAATTATAAGAGATAGATGATGACAATGTGTTAAAACAAATGGATCTAATTTACTTTTCCAAATATGTACAAGTAAATTGTATTGCTAAATAACTCTCATTTACACATTGAATTGATTATTTTGAGATAAGTTTTATTCTATTCCCTTGAACATCAGTCCAAACATATCCCTTTTTTCTTCCAGATTCGCGAACTTCAAGAAACAATGGTCACAAAAGAAGATTTCGTTGAACTTCTTCAAAGAGTTGATACTTTGGAGGTAAAATATAGATTTATATTTAATATATTAAAACATGTTTATAACAAACAATATATATATCGATACATTTTTTTAAATTTATAGATAGATAAAGTCAGCAGAGAAGAACTAGGTCGTTTGTGTAAGTATTCAGTTTTAATTTTACATATTTATCTTGTGTTACAAGGAAAAATCATATTTTTTCTACGTTTTGTTTTTTATACAATATATCAATGCTTATAAAAATATTTTTATAAACTATAATTGATGTCTTATTACAATTTAATATGTAATTGAAGTATTTGGAAAAGTGTTATTTAAATTGTTTAATTTGTAATTGTAATCCTTATTTTTTTCCCTTTAAAATCACAGTTAAAATCCCTTCAAGTTATTGCCTCAGAATAAAGCAGTTAAATTTGTTCAAAAGTATTTTTAAATAAGTGTAGTGTTAACCCATCTAATTCTGAAAAGGAGATATTAATACATTTAGACATTTTTCTTGTGTGTGTGTGAGTTGAAAATTTCTTTGTATATTGTTACTTATTTTTGATAACTTTGATTTCAATATATAAGTTATTCTATGCGTATTTTAGTGGAACCTGGTTTTATTGATAATTTTATTGAAGAACAAGAAAACCTTCGAACTGAACTAGAACAAATGAAACAAAATGTAAGTTTCTATTCAAATACATATTTTTATACATAGAGGAAGGTCCTCTAAATAAAATAAACGGTCATACTACTTCTGCTTTAAGTGGGTGCTTGAGAGAAAGAGAGAGAGAGAAGTTAGAAAGTGTGTTCAGAAAGTAAGAAATGTAATATGCTACCGAATAAAATATATAAATAGAATCAATCAATAATAAATCGATAGATTTTATTTTTTTAAGAGTTTATTTCCAAATCATAATGGCAATTTCATGCGTTTGCTCTATTTTAACTACAATTATCACAAAAGTAAAGCAGTTACACCAAACTGGCTCATTGCAAGGAGTAAAAAACGCCACCTGGTGACGTATGAAAATAGCAGCTACTGTTTAAATCTTTTCTTATATTATGTCCAATCTTTTTCTTTAAAATTATTTTTTAAATGAATTTTGTTTAACAATACTGAACAGCCGAAATAATGATTATATTTTGTACATCCCTTATAATATATAGCCCTGATTGTGTTATACTGTATTGTAATAAATTTTGTGACAATTTAAATCTACCGTAAAATTCAGCGTATAACACGCCCGTATTCTTTCGAGCTGCTATTTTTAGTTTTTAAGCATATTCGCCGTATAAAGCACACCCCCTTTTTTTACGAAGAAATCTGAAATGTGTACGTGAGTAGTGCTCTCATGATTTAAAGCCATTTATTCGAGGTATTTTTTTCAAGCTTGAGAACAAAAATAGAATACTTCTAAAACAATATTCCTTTAAGAGAAGGAATATTGTTCATAAGAAATTTCCTTCATAAGAAATGTCATCTCTTTTGTATTAACGGCATTTAGATAAATAAGTAGAAGTCTTACATTTTTTTATGCTGATCTCTTTTTTTTTTATTTTTAAAGCTATCATTTTCCTATTCAGCTGTAACGCGCTCCGTAAAATCTGATATTATCTTTTGAGTTAAAAGTGCGTGTTATACGCTAGATTTTACGGTGTTTATATATTTTAAATAAGCTTTAAAAATTACTAGGACATAAGAAAATTATATGACCTTGTGAAAAGATATAGATGAATTAAAGCTATGTTGATGTAAAGTTTAATTGAAAATGGATACACAAAAGATTTTTTTTCATTACTAATGAGAGAAATTTTGTGTGTAGGCTTAGATAAAAAATAAATCTGTAAAAAAAATGAATGTCCATGAAAGGTACAGCGGAAAATAAGAAAAGGCTAGTAAGGAAGTACTAAAGGAATATAATTTTTGCAGCAACAAGTTTTACCACGGAAATACATAATAAAATGTGAGGATATTTACCACTACAAATATTAAACGTTTCTTGTTGACAAGTTACACACCTAAACTTTGATATAAGAATATTATTTTACCAAGCAAGTTGAAATTTGATTGTTTTGCAAGGATCGTTAACAAAGATTAATTGATTCGACCATCATTCTTAAAGTTTCAATAGAAATGTTAGCCTTCAATATTTTTCTTTTAAATTTTAGTGAATTATCTGAAACATTAACTGATTATTGTTGATTTCCAATATTTTTTAAACAATCACATGAAACTAATGTAGCAGCAACTGCACCTTATTTGTCCACCTGTTGCACCTTATTATTATCCTCAGGAAATCTAACGTAAAATTCCAAAAAACTATATATTTTTTTAAATTTTGTAATACAAGGTAAAAACAAAAGCTTTTTTTTGAAAAAAAATATCTGTAGTTCTTTTTTCTTCCTACTGAAAGTGCCCTTCATTAATTAAATTGTTAGCATACATTCTGTGTGGATTTCATTCTTAAAAAACTCGCAGGAAATGTGCTATTACAATTATTTCAAATCCTTAAACAATAAAATTTACCAGACATTGTTTAAATTATGAACAGTACTTAGCTGGTTGAGGGAATGAAGAAGCCCTTTTTTTTTGTTAGTATACCAAGAGTGGATCATCGATTTGAGGGTTGTACCCGTTGAAGGGGCCATTGTATTGAAAAACAGAGGTTAAAGCACATTATATGTAAGCTTAAATGGACTTCGAGGTCTGTGAGTTCTTAACGGGCCTGATTTTTCTCTTTTCCTTACTAAAAAAAATCTTCTTACATGCAAGAGAGTTGTGCTAAAGGATGCAGTTCTATTCAACAAAGCAGTGGTCAAAAATAATCCCTTGAATTTTCTTTCAACTCATTTAGAAAATTGAAGAAAATCACAAAAGTCATTATTATACATAAAACTGCATTTGTATGAGTGTTTCGTAAGTTACGTTGAAACGAATAAGTACGAGGAACGTTACGAAAGTAAGTGTCATTATTTTTTTAAAGAGAAGATGGCACACCTGTGAAAAAAAATCACCATAAAAAAACCACATTTGTTGCCAGTTTAACGATAGAAAAAGCGTCAGGTTAGGTGGAGTAACGCATGCGCAGAGCGTTGAATTAGAGAGAGCAGCAGCAGATAATCGTACCCGAGGTTATTCAAGTACAAAACGCGATTACACCAGACGTGTGCTGACAACGTGGTCGCTAATGGAAGAACATGCTGGTTATTTTCCGTTGGGAATGGGAACGCGAGTTAAGTGTGTCCGTCATCCATGAAATCCTACAGACCATATGTGATGAAGAGGACATGACTCATCAAAAAGTTGTTCGCTGATATTACATGTTCAGAGAAGAAAGGTAGAATGTGGAAGATGAATTTCAAAGTGGACATCCATGAATAAAAGTAACATTGCACCTCGTTGGATTCTTACCTGCTCCCTGTTTTGAAAGTCGTACTGTTGGAACGTAATTTCAAAGACAATGCTGGTGTGGTCAGGCTTTGCGAAAACTCCTTGCATCCAAGGGCACGAATTTTTACCAGAAGTATTTCTATAAACTGAGTGCACACTATGACAACGGCATCAATGTCACTGGCAACTATGTAAAAAAATAGTGCAAGATGTGTAGCTCTAATGTAATGGTGTATTTATTTTGGCAATAGAGTTTTTATGTGAAAAAAATGATAAAACTTACTTTCAGAACGTCCCTCGTATATATTTATCTTATATTTCTCCTAGTCCTGCTGCTAAAATGAGAAATAAAATAGAAAATGTTTGCAATACAACTCTTCTCGACTTACGATTTATTGTACAATCAGATAGGGATTCAAACTACCGTATTATATATAATATAATACATATTATGTGTATTTTCACATTTTGTACAATAACTATATATAAACATATTGAAATCTGTGTTTTATGCAAGTTTTTTAACCTGTTTGAATGAAAAATGTGTGGAAAAATTTTTATGTTTTATTCACCCCACTTTATATTATGCCCTATCAGTAGGAGTAAAATTCGATTTTGTAGGCCGAGGAGACCCTGTATAAATATGTTCAGAATTTAAGAATACCATCGCTTAAGAATATTTTAATTTTATAACTTGAAGTAATATTTTGAAAAATCAAGTTAAATCTAAGGGAACAATTAAATTTAGATACTCTCCCTGCACAAAGCTTGGATTTTGCTCTGGCAAGACTTTTTCAACTATATACTATGTAAGTCTATTATATGGAGTGCAAAATTACAAATAAGTCTATCCTAAATAACAAAATGTATAGCTCTGTGACTTCATTAATTAACGACAAACTAAAGAAATAACATTTTGATTGGAATTTTTAAAAAATATTTTTCAGCTTGCAACAGTGGATCAAGGTTTGAAAGATCTGATCACGAGAATCGACGAAGAAATTGTGAAAGATATACAGAGAGCTTTAGACGAAATTAATGAAAATGTATCCAAGATGAAAGAGAAACTGGACACTCTAGATGCGGACGATGTAATTCTGTTTATTAGACATGCATCTTGCAAGAATTTTAAGGAATTAATTAATAATCTTTTAACGAAATTTCACTTTGATTGTTTAAAGTTTAACTTGATATTTACAGATCAATGATGCACTTGCTCGTTTGGAAGAACAAGCAGACATGATCATCAAAGAACTCGAAGAACTCCAAAGGGCTCAAGAAGAATTCGAAAAACAAGCTAAAGCAAATTTTAAAAAGATTTCGGTAAGTTTTCATTCATACTCTGCAATAACAAATCAAGAGAATTTTCACTTTAAGTTCATTTTTTCCAACTTAACAGAGAGTAAAGAACTTAATGAAATTAGTTTTGTACATAGGTTGATATAATACACTTAGGGTAAGCATGCATGAATGTGTACGACTTAATAGTGCAGGAAAGTCTGTTAGAAACAACACGAAGGAACAAAAAATTGGTTAATTGGAAGCATGATCCTCTAATGCAGTTATACAGTTTTTATAACGTAGATTAATGCCAGAATTAACACTAAGTCTTTGTCAGACCCTCTTCTTTAGAAAAGCTATTTTCAGATCCTAAATGGTTCTGGGACAGGGAAGGCAATTCCCGATTTACTTTCCAAATTGATCCTAAAATATATTCAATAGTTCTGCTAATCTGCTTTTATCTCCTTACCAATTCATACAATTAATATCCAGAAATTTGTCGTCTAGATGAGCCTAATATGAGCAAGCACTGTTATCCATAAAAATGAAATCAGGGCCAATTGCATTCCTGAAAAAGAGAAGATAGGACTCCAAGATTTCATTCTTATATTTCACAGTAGTCACAAAGCTTTCACAAAGATATGGAAGTTCGTGTGTCCTGTAACGTCGTGACCCCAGGTTGAGTTAAATTTTTAGATAAGGAGATGGATCCCACAGCTTAAGTAAAATTACATTTTATTTATAATTTTTTCTATGGATTGACACGTATAACTCTCTTATCTCTTAGTATGAAATTTACTCAGTTAGCTATTAGATGCTTGATATCATCGTCTATTAAGCTCTTTTCACTAAATATCTTATCGCTTAAGATTCTTCGAACTGGTAAAGTCGAGCTTCTCGTAGGTCTCTCGAAGCTCTCCTGGGTATCACTACTTTAACATGTCTGGTCCCTCTGCTTAGCTTATTTTGCTGGTATCACTGATCTCGTTGAACTCTCGATATCTTCTTGATATGTCTCTTTAAACCACCTAGCTGTTCCTCACGCCCCTACAATTTCTTATTGGAAGGAACATGGTCTTGCCCACAACACTCTAAGACTGGGTCTCAACCACCATTGGATCTTTCTAGACAAAGTTTTATCAAGCCGTGATCCGTTTTTCTACATATCTCGAAAACCATATGGTGGGGCCAGAAATTGACTAGTCGCTTTGACACCGAGAATCCAATCCTTGGCATTTCTTCCTCACAATAGCGGTCCATTCCTTCCACACAAGTATAGTATGGCCAAGTGTTAGAAAAACAAAAGAATAACACAGTCGTTGAAACAGGTGTCCCCTATGTGTAGTCCACTTTGAATAAAAGTCCATATGGGGATTATTTTTGCCTCAGGGTGTCGGAGAAGAAAAGAGGGGTAACAATCAGCTGTCTAAGAAACGACACTACAGTGCAATAAAGCGAGCGAAACGTACACAGCAAATCGAACTCTCTACTACAGTCTTCTTTAAACTATAGCCCTTGAAATTTTTGTTTCTATGACCACATTAAGTTTATGAGATAGCTGAGAAAATGTTGCATTCTTCATACTCCGCGGTGTAACGAACAAATTTCTATCTTCATGTCACCAAGTCCCTTGAAATATTTTACGCGGTCTTTCTCTCAATGAATCAGGTTTTATTAAACTGTATTTATATCTCCCTTGCTATTATCCAAATGTATATGTACTACTTATTTTTAATGGTTCTGATATTCTCCAAATGTTTATACAATTTAAATGGTTCCAAACTTCGATGACACTCATAAAAGATGTATTAAAACAGTGCTTCTCAAATTTTCAATATTGCCACCCAATATTCAATCATAATTTTCCATAGTGCACCCCTCCATACAATAACAATGTTTTGAATTCGATAATACGATACTTGGATGCGAAAGCTACAATATGACTTTAACCACTTAAGTACCGCCGGCGTATACAAAGGTCTCGCTCAGCTAGTATGTAAATTGCCCCGAATGTACATATACGACTTTCCGAAATATATCTTTTTTGTTCACTGTCATCCATAAATTTATTCTGAAGGCTTTGGAATGCAATAAAATGATCTTGACAGTGTGTTTGCGAAGAATTTACTTATTTTAGAGGATTTTCTTATTCATTCCCTTCCCCCATACACCACATACGCGTACATACGTGCAAAACGGTGGCACTGTGGAGTGAATTACGAAACTTTTAATCGGCATTTAAGGGATTAATTATAAACCGTACAAATTATCAAGATAAATGTCAATTTTTGCATATAATTTCAAAAATGACTAGCCCGTGGGGTCATTGGTAATTATTAAACTTGTTTTTAATTTAATATTGTTAAATTAGTTATAAAATATATTGTGCAGTACTGATACATTTATAAGTGTATTATATCAGTGTAAATGTTTAAATTTTATTGAGTCAGAAAGTATTTTTTTGTTTGCTTACTTTCAATATATTAATAATTTTTTAAATAATCTTTTGTTGTCGACGTTTCAATATGCTCGTGTCTCCCTCTTACGGTTATTACGCCCCCCTAGGGGCACTCCCAACAGTTTGAGAAGCTCTATGTTGAAAGCCACACACACACACACACACACAAAACAATTTCTTATTTAATTATAAGAAATTCCCAACTCTTTCAACTTGAGAATTATAAAAATATGCTTCAGTTTGGTGCAAACAAAAAAAGCAAATGATTTAATTGCAAAAAAGAAATACAAATAAGACATTCATAAATTCAAAAAAATGTACTAACCCAAAATTCGTCTTAATTTAAATTAAATAAACATCATTTATAACATTAATTGGTAAAAATTTCAGTGTAAGAAGCCATGCACACAACATCATTTCACTCTGGACAGCACTCAAGAATTAAACGATTCTACAAAATTCAGTCACTTCAATTTTTACATATTTGTGTAAACCACTTCAGGAAAGGAATGTAGGCTCATTAAAAAATTAAATAAATAGATTAGAACAAAATCAACCTCAGAAAATACTGAAAATGTAAATAACTCCATAAAAGTTTACTTATCTATAAATATTTAATATAAACGTAGAATACCCGGATCAAAATCGAATTTTATATATTTTAATTTTAATTTTTCTTATGCATGCGATGAAGATTACTTTTTTTTTTAATGGAGCTGCACATTGGTATTTTAAACCTTTGCAGACCTAGTACATTCCCCAGGAACTGGTATCACTTTTTAGATTATGACAAAAGCACTTACCTTCTTAGAAATCACCATACAGAACACACAAAAAATATATATATTCCTCAATAGAACCAATTTCTTCAGCGAAATTAACATAATTGAATTAGAAGGGCGAATTCTTTTTTTCTTCAAATATCAAAAACATTATGAATTAAAGAATGCTCTGTGAGAAATATTCTTTTTTCAAATAATAATAATAATTCTAAATATATGAATAAGTTGTTAAAACCAGAATATGATCCTATTTTCCGTTAAAACTTTTAAATAACAAAAGATTAATACATCCTGAATCATAAACTCGACTTCAAGTGCAATATATCGAAGCACAAGATTCCAAAAAAATTTTGTTGCCAATTAAAGAAATAAAACTAACTCAACAAATTAGCTATATAAGTAATTAAATAAATTAATGTTAAATTAATAAGTTAATACTGTTTTTTTTTTTCAAATTTAACACAAACGATAATAAAATTTAAAATAAGCACAAACGAAAGAATATTTAAAAAAATACAAAAGTATAAGTATATAAAACAACATTTAAATGTTTCAAATTAAATATTTTAAGAGTTAATGTATCCAATCGTCTGAAGTTATAAATACTAAAACATCAATGGTAGTGTATGTTTCCCCTTTTAAAACTTTAACATTATTAAACAGTAGATCTACATAAAGAAATTTAAGATTATAGTAACGAAAAAAATGTTTATGTACAATTTTATCGATATGCGATTAGGCTTAAAATTTATCTGAAGTGTAAATATTCATAATATGATTGCCTTACTTTTTTATAGGATGTTACTACTCTTTTAGACAGACTGGAAGCAACTAAAGCTGATAAAGCTAAAATGTATGAACTTCTGGAATTAGTAAGTTTTATTTGAACTTTTTACATTGTGTCAAGTTTTAACCCCTCCTTATTTTGTTTCGATCAACTGAAATTTTGTTCCACGTTTATGAAAAAAAAAAGAAAAATAGGAAACAAGAAAGTTACTTTTCAGTTAAAGTTACTTTTTGAAATCATACAAAAAACGCGCTATTTTGAAATCATAATGATTGTATTTTGAAGCTATAACATCTAACTTCAAATCGTAGAAGTTTTCTAAGTCTAAAATGTTCTAAATTCTTGAACCAAATTCTAACCAGGCAAAATAAGCGTTAAAATATGTATTTTTTTTATATATTTTGCATCTTAAAAAGTGAAAATAATTTCACGAATTTGAGAAATAAAATTTGATTGGGCTTCAGCTTGTGATAAATTGAATAAGTTAACGTAAAAGTTAAAATGTATGAGTTATCAGCAAAATTGAATTATTCATAAAACAAAAAATTATTCCAAATTTATGCACTTGTTACCTAGTTGAATTCTTGAAACAGCTAAAAATGGTGACTTGTACTTTATTTTCGATTCAAGCAGAATTCTTGTGATTAAAAACAAAGTAAATTCCTGCTTTAGCCTGCGTTCCAGAATATTCTGCTGTGCAACAAATATACATTGAAAATTATACAGTGGAAATCGTTTAACACGAAACTGAGGAGACTGAAATATTTTTTCGTGTTAAAGGATATCACAAAAAAACCTTATATTTAACAAAATTAAGTTTTCCTGAGTACATTTTATTTACAGAGTACATTTTATATACACTGAAGAGCCAAAACATTATGACCTCCTGTCAATAACGAGTTGGCCCACCTTTGGCACGCAACACAGCTTCAATCCGCCTTGGCATGAATGCCACAAGTACTTGGTAGATGGCCGGAGACAGATTGTACCAGATGTTTAAGCAACGGTCATGCAAATCCGAGATATTGCGAATTGGTGGTCTTTGAACTCTGAGCTGCCGTTCCACGACATCCCAAATGTGTTCTATCGGATTGAGATCCGGTGAGTTAGGCGGCCAGGACATTAACTGGAATTCAGCATCATGTTCCTGGAACCACTCCAACACAATTTTAGCCTTGTAACACGGGGCGTTGTCCTGTTGGAACATTCCACTTCCAGCTGGAGAAACAGAGGCCATGTAAAGGTGCAACTGGTCCGCAATGATGTTCAGATACCCTGTAGCATTCTACCACAACCACGGGACGCTCAAGAGAACGTTCCCCAAAGCATAATACCGCCCCCGCCAGCCTGTGTAGGACCTACTGTACATTGAGGGAGCAACTGTTCGCCTGGAAGACGGCGTATCCTGACACGGCCATCGGCGGGATGAATGACAAACGGTGATTCATCTGACCAAACAACTTTCTCACACTGATCCATGGACCAGTTGCGATGTTCCTGGGCCCAGCGCAGGCGCAGTTGGCGATGACTCTTGGTCAGCAAAGGCACACGAGTGGGTCTTTTGCTGCGTAGCCCCATATCCAACAATGTCCACTGAACAGTGTGGTCCGATACTATTCTACTTGGCCCTGCATTGTATTGGGCTGTCAGCTGAGCCACTGTCTGGCTCCGGTTTTGCTTCACCATGCGAACCAGTCTCCGACGACTTTTTTCTTTGATAGCGTGTGGACGTCCAACACAATGTCGTCTACTGCTGGTTTCACCGTCATTCATCCACTTTGCATAAGTACTAACAACTGTAAATCGTGAACAACCCATGAGTCGTGCAGTTTCGGAAATACTTGTTCCGAGCCTTCGAGCAATTACAATCTGCCCTCTATCAAAGTCGCTTAGATCCGCAGCCTTTCCCATCACACACAGAAGTAAGTGAAAGAATGATTCAGCAGACTCTCCATCAGCAGTTAAATACCACTTCTACCTGATCACGTCACCTTCCACGTCATCCAGTCGAGTTCATTGCAAATTGTAGGGGTGGTCATAATGTTTTCGCTCTTGAGTGTATGTATATATGTATGTATTTAATAAAAATCAATGAAACAAAACATTCACAGATATGAGATATTTTTGATGATTCCTGAGATATGAGTTATTTTTGTGAAACGTTTGTTGGGGTGGAGAATGAAAGTAGCTCAGATGCACAAAATTGACTCGAGGTACTGGCTATTCCGAGGGTATTTCAAAGTCAAGTTAGCCTCCTTTCTACGAAACATATAAAACTACCTCCCTTCATTTCGCACATCTTAAATATCGCCTGCGTGGCTGGTGTTTTGGTAATTCTTCATTCCCAGATGGGAAATCTTTTCGTATTAAGTGATTTTAGTTTCGTTACAAGAGAAAAAATTATACGAAAACTCATAGCTTGTTGAAAACCGTAGTATTATTTTGTGCTAAACAATATTTCGTCTTAAGCTTTTTCGCTTTGAACGTGTTTTACTTTAGATTGGCAGGGGTAGCCAATTGTCATGGTCAAAACTATGCCCAGCGCACCACGGGTACAAATTCTGGTGCCACTGAAGACCCGTAGTGTAGAGGTGTTGTTGCATGCAAGATCTGTCAAAGCTGAAACAGCTTAGCCTTGGTAACCTTTCCAAATTAACAAATGAATGTATGTGTTGTTTTTCTCGTAACACTGATCTCTCAATTATCAAGACATCAAGACCACTGTCCTTCGCGTCCTGAATGACCAAGTAGCTGTGGTACCCTTGTGGTCATGGTCACGAGCTCGCGGTTGGCGTATCATGAGTTCGATACCTAGTGCCACTGAAGTTCCTCCGAGTAGGTGGGGTTGATACACACTAAAAACCTGTCAAGTTAAAAGTATTTCCAATGATGTGGTAGGGTCGTTTGGAGAGGGGGCTCAGTACAGGTGACATCCTCGTCACTTGACCGAAATTCAAAATTACGAAGTCTGTTGGTAATAGTCCTTATGTATCTTTTCATAGTGCGACATTAATACACCTTTCACTCTCATAACAAATGTAAAAAATGCAGTTAACATTATTTATTTGCTTATTTGAAAAATATTTTTAAAAAATAAAAATATGGTTTCTTATGAAAATTGGAATTGAATCGTCAGAAGAGTAATTAAAAATTAAGCCTACGAAATTAATGATGAAAATGTTACTTGGTTTCTTTATTAAAATGGGGTTTTTTCCCTTGCCAAATTAACATCATATAAAATTTTTGTTTGCTTTCTATATATATGTATTGGGAACACTTTGAATATCTTTTTAAAAAATGTTTCCGTTTCTCGCCTCTTTTAATTGTAAACAGAAAGCTGATCTGGAAATGGTGATGGCCAAGCTAGATCGAGCTGAGTTTCTTGCTGTGATGAAAGATATGGAAGAGACAATCGAAAGATTGACCGTCACCGTCAAGATAAATGTAAGTCTTCCACATTCTGTTTAAAATAAATGAGATATTGATATGAATCTCTTTGTACATTTAAGATTTTTTGTCGACTTTGAATTTTTATTTATTTCTTCCTTCCTGAATTCATTCATATTATTCATCTGTATTTTTAGTAGAATACGAGAGAAAAACGCTTACATCTCAAAATATATAATCTAATGCAATATTTTGTATTTATATGCAATTCTGTAAAATTATGTGATATTTACAAGAAAAAATATCTTCATTTAGAAAATAAGAAATAGCATTCTATTTGCTACAGTGCTCTTAATTTCGTTAATAAATTTTATACCAATGAAGATACTAATATGGAAAAAACTGTGATTTCCACACAGACATCCATTGGATATCTCAAAAAACCACATTAATACAACGTTTTAATAGGGATTTTTCTCTTCAAATAGAAAACAAACACGTTCATAGTATGGCCTAGAATGAATTATTCATAAAACTTTTAATACAACCATGTCAGTACTAACTATGTCAGTTACACTATTTGCCAATCCGTCTGTGAAGCATTACGAAATCCAGTTGGTTTTACAGAACTGCATTCACGTATAAATTATTAGTGTCTTGGCTTTAGAATATTCTCTGTTTTGCACATTATTCATGTGCTCCGTTGCATTGCGCTGCAGCTCCAACTAGACAGTGATTGGCTGATAATGATTCTCTATTTACGCTCAATATTTTGGAAAATATGTACATATGCAATCTCGTAAATTCCTTCTTAGTGCATCGCATCTTATATTATAACATAAATTCTTCTTTTCAATTCAGGAAGAAGAAATGCGTGAAAACTTCAAAGATGTCCGGAAGGAGCTTAGTTTCAAAATGTTCACTGAAGATTTCATTGTCGGAACGGAACCCATTCGAAACCGCATCAAAGCTATGATGTATGAGCAGCAGAAAATCAAGGAAATTGCTCTTCAAAATTTCTTCCCTGATGCACCTGGAGTTGTGAAGTGAGTTTTTAGTTCATCTTTTTTTAATATCAGACTTTTGCTTGAAAACGATTAAATTTCAAGCACAAACTTGTGGGGAAAATAGAGAACGTACACACACATCTTTAGGAATCACAATCACTTGAGAAAGCATGGGGAAGTACAACATACATGTTATAAATAGAGATGAAAGAAAGATATATATTAAAAGGACTTTATTACACAACAGTAGAAAACAAAGTTACGTACAATCAACGCAGGAGCTGTTCTCTTGTTATGATGTATCCTTGCTGTGGGGGATCCACGTTTCGCAATGTTTTGATGTACCTAAAAGAACATTTGGTGATTGGGTTGGCTCATCGTTGATTATCTTTTTTGAATACTACAGTGCAGCGCTGCACCCATTCCCGCTTTCTTGGCCCCATAGATGAAGCGCATATTCATCACAATTCACCGTTTATGAAACGATTCGTATTCACTACATGCAGTTGGCGTCTGAAGTGAAACTACACTTACCGATCTTGACATGTCACTTACAGCGCCATTTATCCATTTTGAGAGTCCTTTGGTTCATCTATTTCATAGAAATTTCAATTAGTTCAAATATAAAGATCGAAGAAGAAAAACCACACTTAAATAACGAGCCAGAGAATACCGTAGAACACAAATAGGAACTTTATTGACAACTAATGAATAACAAAACTTTTCTCGTGGTTTCTCGCAATACAAAGTGCGTTGCCACACAACTGCAACGGGGAAATAGGAATAATTAATTAAATGAATACAAATTGCGGAGGCTCGAGGCGAGGATTCACGACAACTGTATATACAAAAAATATAAAGAGAGAAATAGATTAAATATCCTATCCTAGATTTGCTTTTTAGAAAGCTTTATTACAAATTTTGGAAGAAACATATCAAAGCGGTATGATAGGTTGAAAAATAAAATTTAGAAAGAAATTTTACAGAATATTTCAAACTTATGATGAGAGTTAGTCAGGCCTTTCCTTTTATATTTACAGTACTTTGTCTTCATTATCATAAAAAAAGATTTAAAATAGTGAGACACTTAAATAATAATTTATTTTGTAGTTTTATAAGTATCAAAATAAATCGATTTACTCGGTGATTCGAAAATGGCGTCAATTTTATTCTTTTATTTCATTTGCATTGCGTAAAATTTTAATATTTGATTCTGAAACTGCCTTAATTTTATATCTAAGTGCTGTAGAATGAAAATTATATCACTTCAAATATTAAAGTTTGGCTTTAAAAATTTCCAGAAGTAGCAACAACAAAAAAACGCATCGGAAGTTTTGGGCTCTTTTATCAATAAAAAATTGACTAAACAAATCTTGTAAAATTGTTTTAAATACAGGGTAAATCAAAATTAATGTAACAATCACAAAATGACTATAACTATTTATTTGAAGAGAGAAACAAAACTCAAATAGTAAAAGGAAAAGCAAAAATTTTACTTACATACTTTTTAATATTCTATGAGACTTCCCTTGGCAAAACGAAAAACAGCTATCGATAGTAAATTTCACGACATGCATTCTGTAGCATATCTGGAATCACCATCGTAAGAGCTTAAGAAATGCACGTTTTGAGTTTTGTAATTATTTTCGGGGAAGGAAGAACACGCACAAAGTCGTCCACATAACCCCATACGAGAAATTACAGGGTGTCAAGTCCAGAGACCGAGGTGGTCAAGAGGGGAACACATCGTTGGAATCTCCCTTTCGACCAATCTATCTTGTTGAAAAATATTAGTTTAAAAATGTGCAAACCTCCACCCCCCAATGAGGGGATGCCATCATGTGGAGAGTAGTATTTCACATATTCCGCATCTAGCTGAGGCCTCGGTCATTTCTCAAACATGCAAATGTAAACCCTTATGCCATCTTTACCAATGATATAATGATGGTTGGGTTTCTCCAGCCCTCAGTGTACAAGAGTTAAAAGGAAAACTAGCCATAGTCAAAGCAACACAATTTATTTACTACTTTCAACAACGAAACAAATTCAACAACCCAAGTTAAGAAATGCACCAATTAATAAATATGTGAGCAATAGCGAAGTAGACGAGATAATTGGAGATTTAATAATAAATCGGATCACTTACACTTAGCACTTCCAGGAAATTCACCTTCTTATATTTAAAGATAATTTCTAAAGTAATCCACAATCCAAACGGACTGAATCCAATTTAACAACTAATTGACCAAATCATTGATCTTAATATTAATCAACTAATCTACTAAGTACTCTCGTCTACTTTTACGTTATCTTACACGTTTATCTTCATTGTTATACTTTAGATTCTAACCTCTCTCTCTCACTCGAATCCGAAAGTTAATACTTAAATACATGACAAAATTTACATACATCGCGTCTTCTTCTTCGGGAGGAAGTATTCAATAAAATAATATTTAAAAAAGGTAATTCCCCAAGAAGGAATAGCGCTGAAAGGAAAAACGTGGATAGACCCGTTACAGTGATATGACTGCAATGAACCGGATTTCAATCGTTGTAAAATCTGCACTCACACGCACGCGCAGACTACTTTTTTATTTCGTGTGCGCCTTAAATAACGAACATTTAAAGTTCCTTCTATATTTTGTAAGGAATGAGATGCTCTCTCAGTCCCGCCTAGAGCTGTGGGAGAAAGGGAAGGATGACTAGCCATATCAACATTCAAACTATTTATTGGACACACAATTCAAAAAATTTAAACGAGAAGAGATGTTCTCAATCCAAGCAATATGTGGATTAAATAACGAAATGCTTACATATTTTATCAACTAACATAATCCTTTCCCTTATTATAAGTTATGTTGCCAAAATTGGCATATTTTGTAATTTTTCTAAGAATAATAATTTACCGAAGCACTATTAATTTGTTATGGTATCATTGAGAAATGGATTATCTTATCCAACTTACATATATTCTTCCTATGATTTAAACTTTTCCCTGAAATTATATAAAAAAAATAATACATACACTCAAATTTTGTTCAATTTTTCCACGCCTACTGGATATTACATAACTATGGATAGTTCATCACGTACCAAAGATATATATTATCTCAGACAAATCATACTATTAATAATTCAGAAATTACTTGGAAAAAATTTATATGGCTATGGTAGAACCTTGTGGCCATGTCCACAAACTCGTAGCCGGTGTTGTTCAGCTATAGTTTCGAATCCTGATGTCGCTAAAGATTAGGCGTGCAGAAGGGACTCATGCGCTATAAATATACCACGGCTAAAAATTCCCACGTTGGAGTGGGATGGAAGTTAGAAGAGGGAGGTGCCAGCTTAGATGTAAAAGATCTAACCTAGGGGTATACCATGGTTCAAAATTACAAGGTCCATTACATGGACGTCTTAAGACTTCTTGTAGCGCTGGGCCCCTACACAAAGGTAGACCCCTCCTTTGACCCTTAAAAGTAGACAGTACATAGCATACGTTGTAAAATACTGGTATAAACAATAACCGAAACAAATAAATGTACATGACTTACAATGGCACAAACCGGCTTGACGAACTGCCACCTTTTGACTGAATGAATAATAATGCTGTATGGTGGTAGAGGTGTCTAGGTTTATACGTGGACAACGGTCATCATATGTAGCTAGTTGGCATATTGTCCAAAATTCCCAGTTTTTAAGAGAATACAACAGCAAATAACATTTGATCGTTGAAATTATTCAGATTATGATCTTATATAGATTGAATAGAGAACGAGACGAGGCCCCTATTGCTACTGATAAAAATATATTTCCGTATTTTATGGAATTTTCTGCTTGTTTTTTATATTACTCTATATTCTTAGTTTCTTAGCTCAGTTGGATTGCTCATTAAAGTACTCAAAAAAGGGTTTCATTCTCATTGTAGTGGACTGCTGTTTATTTGCTCTGCTCGCTCTTCTCGACTCCTTTCTCGTTGGAATCTAAGGATACACTGAGACACTATAAGCGCTAGAGGGCGCTTTACATTTTCATACACATACGCTGAACACCTTGTAAATAAGATGATTGTTTATAAATGTATTATGTATAATATGTGTTTATATTTTGATTAGAACAGTTGGAAATTTTATCTAAAATGTTTATGTACTATAATTAGAAAAGAGGAAATATATATTTTTTTTTCATTAATAGTATGAAAATTATGTATATGTGAGTAAAATCTAGTAAATTTTAGCTAAACAAGAAGAAAAGGTCAACAATGATATTCTACCAATAATGTATTACAATAATGTACCATTATTGGATGATTGCGCCAACTTTCATTGTAAATGAGATTTTACGAATGTACCAAATAACTTATAATACATATACACATATACATTTTTCTTTAATTTTCTTACATAAAATCACAAAATTCAAAATTTTAATGGATAGATAGACGAGTATTTAAGAGCAATTAATACCCAATAATAATGGAAATATATACATCTCTTGTAACCATTGTTTTCCTATCTCAAGTGTTCTAAATAATTTTTTTAAAAATTTTTTGCAACAATCATTTTTATAATAAAATTTTTATTCTATTTTCAGATGCATTTCGTGTAAGAGAGCTGCTAATTTAATCAGTTTGTAAGTATTTCTATATATATACGTTGTCTTGCCTATCCTTAAGCAACTTCAATGTGATTAGAGTGCTTAATCAAAAGTTTCATTATATAAATGGTACTTGTACATTATTCAGTTTCTTACGATTAAAACAACGTGGTCCTTACGAGAATAAGAAGAAACAGCTTCTCTAATTCTAAGTTTATCTGCATGAAGTTTAATACAAATATTCTTTAATTTAGATTTATATCGCACACATAAAGATTTCTAATATTTTTAGCTATTCTTTTCATGCATGTTTAAAATTAATATTTAAGATTTAAAATTTAAAATAATGTTTTTAGGAACTTTTGTGCATGCACGTCGGCTTAAAAACTTGACTCAGGGGTTTTTGCATTGCATCTTGAATAGAGGTAGAAAAAGTTAAAAACTTTTTGTAGAGTACAAATCTTATTTTGAAAATATATATGAAATATTATTGCGAGTTACAAATTTCTGAAGTAAATAGTTAAAATAATAAAAAAATTATCCTTATCCCATCTTATTCCTTTCTTTGCACAGTTAAAAGCTGTGTTTTTAAATTGTAATGGATTTCAAGAGAAATTTGAATCTTTCTATAAGCCTTCTAAAAACAAAAAAATTATTTCGAAAAAAAATTTAATTGAATAAAAAAAAGTACTATTGAAAAGTTTCAAGATTCTAATAAAAAAAGACACCGAATGACTTAATAGCAGTTCTTTTTTTCTTTGCTAATAATAGATAACTACTTACAGTAGTTTTTCAAAGGAAAAATTCAATTTTTTTTTTCATATGTGTTTCTACTCTTTCAGTATTTACATATTAGGCCGTCAACGAACAAATTTTTCCTTTAGTCTTTTTTAAAAATCTTCTGATTTCTTTCTTTCTTTTATGATAATAGAATATGTACATATTATTTTTCACAAGTAATTATTCCAATCATATCTTTTCTTTTCTAAATCAAATTGATATCTTCCCTATTCAATAAATGAAGGTCTTTATACTACCTGTTACCTCTTACTCGAGTTACCAATGCTATCTGGATTCTTTAACCATATTCCTTTTGAAATTTATATTCATTTGACGTTACATCTCTATTGTTTGTTTGTTTTAAATAGATCTATCTTGGCCGCTAACACCTTCGTTTGATTAACTTATTTTAACTTGAAAATACTACGTTCTCTTCCGCATAGAAGGTAGGTCTCAAATTTCAATAAGTTTCCCAGGAAGTAGGAGGGAAAAGATAAGAAACTTTTAAACAAAGTCATTATAATTGAATATTCTCGAAAAACTTTTTTTTATTAATGCATATCTTGGCATTTGGTGACTGATTTTGATTTGGCAGATGAATAAATATTCGTACTTATCTCTTTTTTTTATGCCCCATATCTGCTTAACTCTTTCTTGAAATTGTACTATAAAATCTTTAACTATTATAAATCACGTTTTATGAACATTTTTGAAGTCTTTTGACAATATATGCAATTACATTGATTAAATCGGTTTTTTGAATCTTAACAATAGTTGTCTTTAAAAAAGCTACGTTTTGACAATGTGGCCTTTCATTTCCTTTATTAACATATAATTAATGAAATCAAACGTCTCGTCTTTAAATATGACATTGAATTTCAATTAATTGCATTTTTTTATCTTCTTTTGTTATTTTTGCATTAACTCATTGTCATTTGCTTTTCCATTATTTATATTGTCTATAAATTTCTCTCGTAAACTATTTTCAAATATCTTTATTTTTAACACTTTATATTCAAGTTAGCATAAAAATGCTCATAAAAGTATTCATATAACATGTTCTTTTAAATTTCTAAAGAAAAAGATTCTTGATGAAACTTATTGAATTCCTTATAAAATCAGAAAGAATTTGCAATAAAAATATGCGATAAAATCTTAAATATCGATCTTAATAATCCAACTAATATTTCATAAAATTGAATATTTTGTTCGTACGTTAGAAATCTAAATGAAGCGTATTAATTATATATTCAATGTGTGTGTTTAATGAGAGCCATTTTTAATCTTCCGAAAATTGATGAATGAAGGAATTTTTATATATTTCAGAAAACATCCTATTCCAATTGAAGCCACAAAATCAGCGAAAGGACCTTATAGCCAAACCAATTCGACCGATAAGCTCACAAGGTAAAAGTGATATAAAATCTTATTTATACTGAGCAATAAAAAATTGAAATGGGTTAGAGCAGGGTCGGCAACCTATGGCACGCGTGTACATGTCCAAGGCATTTGTGCACCAGCACAATTCACATTGGCACTTTGCCACTATACAAAATTTGTCATTGTTGAGTAGATGGAAGCTCATAAATTTGTAAGGGACTTTATTTGACAAACATCTTCAGAATTATTTACAGTCGTTTTGTAAATTATTCAATGTATTGCTGGAGGAAAATTTAATTGTTTGAAGAGAGAAAATTGTGTATTTACATACTTTGCTTTCGCTTTTGGTTCTACATATCTAAGCCAAAAACATTTCCTCATATTAAAGAT